>JAWQFJ010033789.1:112500-178927 GCA_034096865.1 Theodoxus fluviatilis
CACACACACACACACACACTTTTTGGTTGTAGTTTTAATTAGTGATTACAACATTCAAGCTGTCCATTATTGCCTCACTGACAAAAGAGTATTTCTACCCATCATTCCACAACACAAGGAGTAGCAGAGCTTACTACGTGATGGTAAGCTGAGTAGGGAGCAACAACCAGTTACACAACATGGTAATTAAGGCAAAACGAAAGACACAGTAGTCTTGTTGAACTACAGGGATCCTTCACACCCAACATCCGTACACTGCATGCAAGTACTCAGGCAGTACTTTCATCAAACTGAATGAATGCAAACGTACTGCCATTATCTTCACATGCAGCATGAACAAATTGTCAAATTAGAGTAAAATGTTGGTAAGTAACGTTCATTTCAAAATCAACACCCAGGAGATGATCTACTTGTTCATCTATGCCCTGGCATTATAAAAAGCAATTTCCTGAGGTAATCAGCAGCTTCTGGCACCGGAAGACATAATGGGTTTTTAGTTAATCATTTCAAGTCAGAATGATTGTTCCAACAGATTTTAAAAAGCAAATTCTTCCTCCTGAAAAAAAATACTCAAAAGGAGCTAGTAATAAACATAAAAAGTACATAGGTCTTTGGTTTATGTTAACTCAAAATGTCAGTATGCTCAGTGTGTACATTTTGGTTACTGAGTATACACCTGCACAACATCAGGCAAAACCTTTGAGTCCGTCCTTGGGGCATTTACATGACTCAAGACAAAAAGTGTTTCAGCCTGGACTACATTTTAACACCAGCCCAAAAGTGCACACACACACTTCACAGCTTTTGACTGACGTGGCCCTGGTCTGTGCATTTTTAGCACTCCCTAAAGGCTGAAAACTGTCATAGATCTGGAATTAAGCATGATGACAATAAAAAAAACCCACACTAAAACACAAAGGGACTTGAAAAAATGGCAATCCAAAATGATAAAAATCAATCAATTGAAGACACTTTGCACATCACTTAAAGATCTAAGGATGCCAGGAGAAAAAAAAAGAGCAAAATGATAACTATGGAATATGCATCATGCCAAATAATGCTAGTAACCGATAAAAGTGCAGCCTTTAATTATTTGAGTGTTTCTTTCTGGGCACTCAAAAAGGAGAGGTTCTTATTCCGTGCATTTTGGGAGAATAGGCCACATCCATATTCCTTGTCATTAAAACAAAGAAAAAAAGAAGAGAAGAAAAAGTAGGACTTTAGAATCTGGGCAAACTTGTATACACCAAGCAATTTAGTGAGAGACATCAGACTGGTTGCATTGCCTGTCTCCAAGAGAGCCTTCTTTTCCTGCAAAATTAGACTCAGGTGGTTTTCAGTTTGCAGTAAATTCAGGCAGAAGCATTCTTGAGTGCCTGCATTAAAAAATGCCATAACGTGCCTTTGCATTCAAGTCTGAATCTTGACAAACTGATCCAAGAGGGCACCACCAATCAAGTGCAAACTGCCTGGGCTCTAGCCATTCCAAAAATGCACAGAAAATTCTGGCCCCTACATCATGAGTATTTAGTGTTTCCTCAAAACCATGTCATTGAGTGAAGTGAATGAAGACCTTAGCAGCACCAGTGACTTGTTACTCAATCTGCACAATCAAAGCTTACCTATAAATGTCTGCTGCCATAGGCAAGTGACTGCAGTTCTTTATAGCACCGGGCGAAATTATGCTGACAAATCTCTCTTGATGCTAAAGTGCCCAAAAGATGAGGTTCATACAGCAGCAAAAACTTTTCTTGGGTTAACCAGTCAAGCTGCAAATTTAGTTGGGAAACTGAAACAACTCCGTTCATACAATTCAGAATTCCATACCAACATTGAACACGTTTCTACCCTCTAAACCATCAAAACTTGCCTCTATCACAAGAGCAATTGTCCCCTACTTATTACAACAGAGGTAAAAGATGTACATTAAGCATCTGTTCACTATTAAGAGAGGCAGTTCCTCATCATATGCTAACAAGATGGAGTGATCCTTAAGGGATTTAAAAAGATAAGAAAGATAGAAAATGGTGGATATGGTAAGTTAATATAATGGAAAATTGTAAGCAACAATTCCAAATGGAAAACTACAGGACGGGGCATGCAACTCAAATGTCAACTGAAGATTTCAGACTGATGCTCCTCTGAAAAGAGTTGTGGGTACAATCTTCAATGGAGAAATCAAGGCAGAGAATATCTCATGTACAAAATCCTGTACCACCTTCCTCTACGCCTTGCCGATACCTATTGCCCATACCTATCTAGCTCTCAGCTAAGCCCCAGGTCCTCCCTCTCCTCTGTGTCTCTTCTGAAGCCCTGTCCTGAGTTAGCCCAGATGGCCAATGAGTTTGAGTGGGAAAACTTGAGATCTAGCCCACACCTTCACTAGGCCACAAGGGTCGATATGAAAAAAAAACGGCTACAGCAGAGTATGGCATTGAAGGCCTTGGATAGACTGTCAGATGAGGAGAGGGCTGAGTGTGGAGTCTTGGGTAGAGCATTAGGCAGAGAGTGCTGCGAACAGAGACCTTGATGGTCAGGTTCATATAAACAATGCAGAGTAGTCTTGATTACACATGAAAAAAGCCCACAGTTTCAAAATCTACAGCAGGATCCACCATTAGAATCCAGCTACAGAGACTCATGAAAATGTAATGGGAAGAGCAGTTGAAATACTGAAATGGTCTTCCAGTGGGTTGGTAAGGATGTGTGTGTGTGTGTGCATGTGTACACAAAACATACACACATACACACACACAAAGCTTGGGATAAAATAACCATAAAAAGCAGACTAAGTGTATGGTTAGCCTTGAGTCCAGATCTGTGGCTAAAATTGATAAGTAGGATGCAGGGCTGCAAGTTCTCTCTAGCACACAACTCCTCCACCCCCTCCACCATCCTCCCTCTTCATGTTAGTTGGGAAGACAGAGAGAGAAATACCTAACATTAGGTGCTGTCTTTAATAAGTTATGGTCCCGACATAGTAACCAACAAGTTTCAAACAACATCTTGTGACTTTCCATGCTGAACCAGTTGTGACCTGTGATATAACAGTGTTCTGTTAACGAAATCTAATAAAGACAGTAGGAACTGAGTCTAATCAGCTCATCCTCAGCAGAAAAAAATTGTCCAAGGAGATTTTCCTGCCTCTGCTCTACACCCCCCACCCCACCCCACCCCCGACATCTAGGAGAATCTGTGCATGATTTAGGCTGGATCCGCTGTAATCACTTGATACTGCAGCCTCAGGAACTCCTGCAAGACAACAGACAGTACAATCAAAACATGTTTTGTTGTTGGTGGTACTGAAGTATTCCAAAGTCACAGAAACACAGTACTGAAAATGGCAGTATTGAATTTTTTTCAAACAGATTTTATAAACCTGCTCATTGTCAAAACATGCTGATGGTAACAGTCAAAACTACCCACCACCAAACACTATTCCAAGGAAAGGTGAGGGAGGGAGAGAAACTGTTGACTCCTTTGTCAGCCACTTGCCTGGTCTCTGCAGTACAGATCCTTGACTGCCTTCAGGGTGTGTGTGTCAGCCAGACAGATTGTCCCCGACCCACAGGCACAGTACAGGTCCACCTGAAGTACAGTGCGCAGTGCAGGGGTGGCACAGTGCAGGGGTGGCACAGTGCAGGGGTGGCGCAGTGCAGGGGTGGCGCAGTGCAGGGGTGGCACAGTGCAGGGGTGGCACAGTGCAGGGGTGGCACAGTGCAGGGGTGGCACAGTGCAGGGGTGGCACAGTGCAGGGGTGGCACAGTGCAGGGGTGGCACAGTGCAGGGGTGGCACAGTGCAGGGGTGGCACAGTGCAGGGGTGGCACAGTGCAGGGGTGGCACAGTGCAGGGGTGGCGCAGTGCAGGGGTGGCGCAGTGCAGGGGTGGCGCAGTGCAGGGGTGGCACAGTGCAGGGGTGGCGCAGTGCAGGGGTGGCGCAGTGCAGGGGTGGCGCAGTGCAGGGGTGGCACAGTGCAGGGGTGGCACAGTGCAGGGGTGGCACAGTGCAGGGGTGGCACAGTGCAGGGGTGGCACAGTGCAGGGGTGGCACAGTGCAGGGGTGGCACAGTGCAGGGGTGGCACAGTGCAGGGGTGGCGCAGTGCAGGGGTGGCGCAGTGCAGGGGTGGCGCAGTGCAGGGGTGGCGCAGTGCAGGGGTGGCACAGTGCAGGGGTGGCACAGTGCAGGGGTGGCACAGTGCAGGGGTGGCACAGTGCAGGGGTGGCACAGTGCAGGGGTGGCACAGTGCAGGGGTGGCACAGTGCAGGGGTGGCACAGTGCAGGGGTGGCACAGTGCAGGGGTGGCACAGTGCAGGGATGGCACAGTGCAGGGGTGGCACAGTGCAGGGGTGGCACAGTGCAGGGGTGGCACAGTGCAGGGGTGGCACAGTGCAGGGGTGGCGCAGTGCAGGGGTGGCGCAGTGCAGGGGTGGCACAGTGCAGGGGTGGCACAGTGCAGGGGTGGCACAGTGCAGGGGTGGCACAGTGCAGGGGTGGCACAGTGCAGGGGTGGCACAGTGCAGGGGTGGCACAGTGCAGGGGTGGCACAGTGCAGGGGTGGCGCAGTGCAGGGATGGCACAAAACAGACATGGCTAAGGGCTGAAGTCACAGGCACAATGCACCATGACACAGTTTATGTGGCATGCAAGGTGTATTGGTGAAACATGCAGGTACAGTACTGGTCCACCCGAAATACAGGGCACAGTCCAGGGGTGACACAAAAAGCACTGGGTTGAACTCACGGACACAGTGCACTCACAGTATGAGGGTCACGCAGAAAGTTTTGGGCCAATGCAATATGAACACTGATTGGCTGAAACTAGTTCTATTTCCTTACTCTCTCCTTTCAATAGCCTGTGCCTCAGGGAGTGATGGGCTAATCCAGTTAGTTCATTCTTGATTGCATGTGAAAGCCACTTCAACCCCCTTTACTTAGGAAAGCCATAGACCTTAATCATGAGCACTTATGTGAAATTATTTGTAATGACTTCAAAGCTGGCTTACTCTAGAACATAGCTTTCTGCTCCTTTGCAAGCAACCTTTCTTCAATGGTTTGCAGATTTTTGACAGGGCCTAGAAACTCTTGAAGACAATTCCCACCCTGGGCGCCCAGCCACTGCAGTAACCCATGAAAGTGTTTCAGCTGAGGAGGACTTAATCCAAGTGGAACAAATACTGGATCAGGCAGAGTAAAAAAAACAACCCTAAACCTTCATGATAAACTTCAGTGAGGAAGGTCACAGACACATGGGTACTCCATCAGCTGATGGAGGATAAAAAAACGGCAAGGATGGAGAGTTGCCAATTCTGTCAAGATTTGGTGTATGAACTGTTTTGATTTTAATGCAGTCCCTGGACAGATGATTTCTACAGGGAGTTACCTGCCTGTTCCCCAACTAATGAAGGAGGCAAGAATAACAATAACAAACATTTTAATTACAGAAATCTAAGAACACACCTGCTGTACTCACTCCTACACATACACAGCAAAGCACACCATGCTATCACACAAAGCAGGGTAGAAATAACTTTTTCCCCCCAATACACAATGATTCAAAATACATAAACAAAAAACCACATAGATAACTCAGCACAATCCCACATACCCTATCCCACCACATCAAAACAAAGGTATAAAAAAACCTGTCCACTTCAATATGTCAAAGTCCACCCCCTACCCCTCTGGTTGGCACCACACCAAGGCTTGATTCAAGTCAAGTGGGACACAGGGGGGATTGAAACAAGTTCCTCTTCAACAGAGCATTGCAAAAACAGAGTTGCATTTCCATGTCAAACTGGCCACAAACAATATCTCAATAAACCACTGATGACGTAGGGCAGTCTTGCAGACTTTGGGATGTGGTAACTGTCGACAAATCTTGGCTCTACCAGTTTCATCCAGAAACTAAACACAAGTCTCAGGTTTGGGTGTTTCCTAGGGACAAACCTCCCACAAAAGTCAAGATCCAAACCATGGGCAAAGAAACATGGTGCCATTATTTCCAGAATTGGTTAGGAAGGATGAGAAGCCAAATAGAGCACGCTGGAGAATACTTAGAGAAGTTCTAAGCTTCACAGTGCTGTAGTCCGAGTTCCTGTTGCTGCAAAACTTTCTGCATGACACTCGTGTATGTGGGATGTGAGACACACAGGCACAGTTGGCACAAAGTATATGACTCAATGTCAAAAGGTGATTTTCAGTGTTATTGGCAGTTTCTTGTGAACGCTACAAATCATCATTCCAAAGACGATCTTGTCACACAGACACATCCTGCGTGTAAACCGTAAGTGGAACGCTCCGTCACGAACACGGTGCTATGGGCTGTCAGTTTTAGATGATATTCAACCTAAAATAGAGCGATACATCATCCAAAAAGCATTCTAACAGTAAGAATGTTTAAATTAATTTGTCACTTGTGACAGTTTTCCATATCTTGTGACCAGATGATTGTGGATATACAAAAATGGTTCACCTACAACCTCGCCGTGCTGCCATTTGGAATGGCGGAAAGGATGCCTACCCATGCGGCGTACTGGTTTGCGCCAACCGTAAAGCAGTTTCGTTGACGGAAAGTGCGAACAGTACGGCAGCATGCCTTCGTCAGTCTCTTGTGACGTTTATGACGCGAATGGTTTTTAGCCAGAAACAAGGGGGAAAGTGTCAGTGTGCTCTCAAAACGGTTGTTGTGTGTAGTTCAATGCTTGCACTTTCAATAAGTGTTCTCTCCCTTGCATTGCACCCTTTCATGAAGAAGAAAACGGCAACAGTTGAAACTTTCTGGCATGACAACAATTGTCACAAGATACTGGTCTTTTTCAAACGCATTTTTTGAATAGAAAATGTTGTCATTGTGATTTTTTTTATGCCTGCCAGTACAAGAAGAACCATTTGTCTTTCAAAACAAAAAATAATCTTGCAAGAATAATCCAAGGCCTGATGGTAATAGCACTGCCAGACTGCCACCCCTACTTTGGGTACAAAATGGCAGGCATTGTTCGCTGTGTTTTTGGCTTTCAAACCTTGGTAAAATACATTCTATTTTGATTTATCAGCCACCTACCACCTGGAATTTCAAGTTTTATTTGTTTAGAAAGAAGTAACATGCAGTACAGTTTTCTCTTTGCCCGAGGTATCAAGTTCTGACCATTTTCCCATGGTAGGTAAACCAAACGCACCTTTTGACATTGCATCATATGTAGTATGTGAAACACACAGCCACAGTAAATGACTGAAACACAGATACCTAGTGCAGATCCACTTTAAGTACAGGGCACTGTTCAGGGGTGACACAAGGTTGAGCCTGCTACGTACAGAATTTTATAATGTTTTTAAGCACAGTAATCTGGATGAAATTATGTGCTTAGATATCTGAATGAATGTGGTTAGTTGGCCTCAGTAGACTGAATGGAAACTGATCATAACTGGTTATGAGTAGAAATCTGTATAGCTGCATGCATGGACAGCTTGGCTGATTAATAATTAAGCAAAAGTATGAATCTTGCTTATGCTTGCTGGAGTGAGTTGTTTTCAGCAAATTATTGGAAACTTTTGAATTTGCTGCATTGAGCTGTATTTGTGTCATTCTGCATTCAGCTCTTGTATCAGCAAGATGTTTGTGATAGACTGGGATCCAGGGTAAAAACTAGCAGCAAAAGAGCAACAGAACTCAGTGACGTCGACTTGAAGCATGTTTGAGGACCTCACGATTTACCGAATTTTTAAAAAAGAGAGACGTTAGGAATAGCTTGATTATGGAAGTGCAGGGGCGACTCTCTGTCTGGATTGAATGGTGTTGACCAGCCACGGTGAAGATGCTGATAGCCATCCGACCACCAGATCAACGCCTGCATCACCTGGAGTGTTGACCAGCCATGGTGAAGATGCTGATAGCCGTCCGACCACCAGATCGACGCCTGCATCACCTGGAGTGTTGACCAGCCATGGTGAAGATGCTGATAGCCGTCCGACCACCAGATCAACGCCTGCATCACCTGGAGTGTTGACCAGCCATGGTGAAGATGCTGATAGCCGTCCGACCACCAGATCGACGCCTGCATCACCTGGAGTGTTGACCAGCAATGGTGAAGATGCTGATAGCCATCTGACCACCAGATCGACGCCTGCATCACCTGGAGTGTCCGTGTCCGTGAGAGCTGAAGATGAGGACTTGCCTTGAACGTGGAGTGGGTCTGAACGTGGGACTCATGGAAGCAGTGACGACTGCTATGAATGGAGTGCACTAACAGAACTGAAACTGGACTTTGTTAATAAGGTGAAGACGTTCTTTTATCTTCCCTCTGTTCTGGAATTAACAGTTTGAAGCAGAGACGGACTCTTTGTGTTGTTCGTCTTGTCTGGCCGGGTTTGTCTAATGGCGGTCAGAATCACCACGTTAGTATGTAGCAAGAAGAAATAGATTAGGAGTATTTGAACCACAAGTTTGCGAGGTCTGACTCATGTTTTTGACTTTATTCTTTTTTAAAATAATTAAATAGTGACCCTTGGTATTCACTGTTTTTCCTTTGCCTGAGTGGTGAGAGCGAGGTTGTTGTCTTCTCCCTCGTCTGGGCTTTTACTGGCAATTTGCTAGAAAAACGGTTGTAACATCTGGTGACCCCGACGTGATAACATCTGGTGACCCCGACGTTGTAACAGAACTTGCAGGCATGGCCGAGTCTGACACAGTAAATATGGTGTGTAAAACACACAGACGCACTGCACTGATGAAACACACAGACACACTGCACTGTTGAAACACACAAGCATAGTGCATGGATGAAACACACATACATAAAGTGATAAAACAGTCGAGGTATAGGGACATTGTACACGAGTGAGACACACTGACTCAGTACAAAACAATACACACAGACACAATACAGATGTGATATATATAGACAGAGCACAGGTGCAAGATATAAAGGTTTACTTCACGACCTCTCTCTTTATTATTGCTATTGAATAAAATAGATGAGTATTTGAAGAGTTATGGGAAACCAAGTCTTTCATTACCCTCCTTCTGAATGCTGCCTGAATTGGAGTACTCCTATTAATGATGCCAAATATATTTTAACTTGGGGCACATCTTTAGATTTATTAGGTCTCTTCTCACAGATGTAACTGGTCTTTTAAAGTAAATCAGTTTGATACTTTGGTCAAATTGAGATACAACAGGATTTGTATCAATGTCAGCAATTTAGAAATTTCACTAGATTCAGAAATTTGAACCACTACTGCATACATACCTTTTAAGTTTTAGGCTTCAAATCCACAACTATATGTTTGTTTTTCCCATCTAAAGGAAGATCATGGAATTATAAGTGATTACATATGCTTATTGATTGAATGTAGCAAGACAGTTTTCACATTGCTCACCGACTGTGGGTTTGCCAGCAGAAGCTTCCTCTTCAGGAAGCTGATGACGTTGGCAATGGTGGCTGCTCCTGATACTCGGACATAGGTCTTTTCCAGAATCTAGAAATGATCCACACACTTACAACTCGGCTGAATGAGCAAAAAGGCAATATCAGTACATATGACTGTGTATGACACATCTGGGTTGATGTGTGAAAAACGATAAAACCAGATTTGTAAACCAGAAAATTCATCAGTCTTAAACACAATTTCCAGAGAAAAAAAACAGCATGTTTGCAGCACTTGTACTTGATTGGTCAGTTTTATGTGGAGATGCAGACACAAAATACTTGATTCAGTCCTCTGATGATTTTACTGGATGTCTAAATAAAATCTGCTCCAGCAACTTCAGCCTGGAGTGTCATGCAGTCATAAAAGCATTTATTTGATGACTGTACTTAACATCTGCAACAATATTGGCTTGCATGCATGTGTCATTTGTGTGTGTTTGTGTGCATGCATGTGCATGCATGTTGTATGTGTGCATATGGGTGTGCATGTTTGCTAGGGTGTGCATGCCCATATGTGCTTGCCCGTGTGTGTGTGTGTGTGTGTGTGTGTATGTGTGTGTATGTGTGTGTGTGCGTGCGTGTGTGCATGTGTGTATGTATGTGTGTATGTTTGTGTGTGTGTATGTGTGTGTGTGTGTGTGTGTGTGCATGCGTGCATATGCGTGTGTGTGTGTGTGCTGGGCCTGGACAGTCACTCAATGGTCAATCAAGGTCAATTCCAATAACCTAGTTAGATGTTCATCATAAATGATCAGATAACACATTTTGTGAACTGTTGCTCCAACTTCTAAATTATGACAAGATTATTCCATGTTTCTTGGAATGGTTTGTGAAATTCAAAGGGCATTTAAAATATAAAGAAGTCATGCGCTTAATTTTTGTGAAAAACTCTTTGGAAAAATAGTAGGTGTAGGAAAGTACAAGTGGTGAAGTTTATGCCAGTTGTTCTAGATATTGCATCCCTGAGTTTCAACAGCTAGAATGCAATACCTTTCAATACTCTCACTCATATTTTTTAACTAGCAAATAATTCAGTGATGTATACACACATGCATAAAAACAATCAGCAGCAGTAGCAGCAACAATAGCAACAACAACTCACTTGATCTGGACTTGATGGGGGACAGCTGGAAAATAAGTAACAAACACAGTTTATGCATTATCCTCTGAATGCATAACTGATTAAAAAAACACCATCTGCAAATCAGAAGGGCATTTTGTTCAGTCAAAATTTTCTGGCACAGAGCAACAAACACATAATCATGATGAGCATGACTGACTTTTGGGTCTCAAGTCATTTTTACATCCTTCAAAGGAGATGCCCAAAATCTGAACTATACAAAGACAGTGGGCTACTGACATTCTGTTCTACTGGAGTATGTGTATGGGTCTGTGGGAGAGAGCTTGAATTTTTTCCTCTCATATAGCACTTGAAAATATCAGTCTCCTTTGCAGCAGAATGGCTACAAGCAACTAACAGAACACACACACACACACAGACACACCACAGACATGCACAGGCATACACACACACACACACATCTCTTCAATTACTAATAAAGAGGAAAAGAGAAGGAAAATATTATAGAAGGAAAAAGAGACCAAAAATGTTGTATACCACAAGAAATCAAACCAAATCTACACATACACATAATTTTGTCTGAGAGTTCTCACCATGTGGCAAGAACCACTTGCATTCATAGTTGATTTGGGGGGTAGGGTTGGGCGGGATGAGGGTGGAGGAGTAGGGAGTGGATGGAAGGGGTGGGTGGAAAGAGGAAGCAGACAAACCTTTTGCAATCAAGGATGAGAGAGATAGGCGTTGTGTACATTTCCTCAGTTTCTGGTTTCTCTGTGTCATCCTCCATCTGGATATCACTGTTTTCTTCATTTTCATCTACACAAACAAGGCAAAACACAGCTTTCAGTTCTCATAAATTCACCACTGCAGCTTCAATGCAAGAGAAATAAATGTCAGGAGAAAGTACAAATCAACTGGTGTATTTCAACCACAGAATAATCAAGTTATTCATGCATATATTCCAGAAAAAACTTAACATGTTTATTGGGGAAATCTTAAATGTTTTACTGTCACATAAATATAAGCAAAATGTATATTGACATCGTTTGCTGATAACTTTACTCAGCGTTTTCTCAACAACTGTTTTGTGTACTTTAGGCTTGTTTCTCATGCATGGTCACAAATCTCGGGTATTTCCTTTCAGAGCACACACTTTTATCTATGTGCACTGTCTGAACTTCTGTCATACATTTCAAAGTCTATTAAATTATAGAAAATGGCACAGTAATTCTGATGATGAGAAAGTTATTGATACAGTTGAAGTGACAATTACAGAAAACACTACATTTCTTGCCGATTGCCACTGGGTTAATCAAACAGTAACATACATAAGATTTCACTGTTTCAGTGCCCAGCATGCCATGCTAAGGTCCATCTGACAACACTGTCCACTATTACAAAGCAGACAGCAGTCTTAACAGATTCCATTTTACTCCTGCATGAGGAAATGCCACTGTAAGAGAATACTTTATCCTTCGGTGCTGCCTTACAAATTGCAAAAATATCTTGACCACAACTCACCTGGAGGTGTTTCTACATAAGGAGCATGTGTTTCAAGGTATTGGCGCATCCTTTCCTGCTCCTCTGCAAAAAATGGAAGAAACATTCAACAGCATTCACAAAAACGCAAAATGAAAGCACAGAATGTTAACAATTTTTTAAGTATACTTTGGCATCAAACACTTTCTTCAAATGGATTCAATTACTGAATTAGTATTTTGAAAATATTTTTGAGAGAGTATCTATGTGTTACTGTGTACCCGTGCCTAGTGTCAGTGCATGTTTACATATCTGGGCCACCTAATCAGAGCTCTCCACTAAAAGGAAAAGGCTAAATGACCTATCCACCACTGAAAAAAACCCAAATCTGGCTTGAAGGCATGCAGCATGGAGACAGCCAATTAAATAAAACTGTCACTAACCACAATTACAGTAATTAGAGAGAACAACAAATAGAACATGAGTCAAACAATTTGAGGTCAATGTTTGGTTGCCATTGACAGCAGAAGTTAAGAATAAAGGTTCATTGCAACAGCACTGATTTGGACAAAGCCCCAGTCTTCCACTGTTGCCAACAGCGCTGTGCATTCAAGTTTCTGTGGAGTCTCATCTTTGGCAGCACGGTTCTCTTCCTTGAAATGGACTGCTCACCCTGCTGTGCATGTGTGGGTGTGTGTCTGTGTATGTGTGTGTGTATGTTTGTGTATGTGTGTGTGTAAGTATGTTTGTGTATGTGTGTATCACTGTATGTTTGTGTATGTGTGTGTATGTTTGTGTATGTCACTATGTGTGTGTGTGTGTTTGTTTATGTGTGTGTAAGTATGTGTATGTGTGTATCACTGTATGTTTGTGTATGTGTGTGTGTAAGTGCTTGTGTGTGTTGGCATGCATGTGTTTGTGTGTGAATGTTTGTATGTGTGTGTGCATGTTTGTGTGTGCGTGTACATATTTGTGTGTGTGTGTGTGTGTGTGTATGTGTGTGTACATGTTTGTGTGTGTGTATACATGTTTGTGTGTGTGTGTGTATATTTGTGTGTGTATGTGTACATGTTTGTGTGTGTGTGTGTGTACATGTTTGTGTGTGTGTGTGTACATGTTTGTGTGTGTGTGTGTGTGTGTGTGTGTGTGTGAGCGCATGTTTGTGGGTGGGTGTACGTGTGTTGTGGATGTGTGTGTATATGTGCGTATGCATGTGCATATGTGCGTGCCTCTGTGTGTGTGTGTGTGTGTGTGTGTGTGTGTGTGTGTGAATATTCCAATTTAAACATCTACAACATATTTATGCAATCTATCATATACATACATACATACACATACCTTCAGCAACTTTAGGAAGAAGACTGTACACAATGTCCTGTAAGGTACTGTCTCGCCTGAAATGACAACAACAGTTAATGAACCTTAATACAATATTCACAGGCAGGAAAAAAATTCACAATTTGATTGTTTCTTGGTGAGGACTCTTTGAAGTGTACCATGGAGTATATTCCTGTCTCTAGATCTAATACTGGCACATATGGATAATGAATCATGGTTATTACCAAACCATGAGAACACTTCTGCTCTGTCTTCTTTTATTGGAGTGTTATGGCAAAAAAGATGAGGCCTCTTACTCATTTTAGATCAGGCCCTAAAGCCAGGTCTATGCTATTCTCTTCAAACAATTATCGAAATAAAAAAGATTGTCATGGTTGCACGCAACAACACTTGAACAAAACTGAACTTTGTTCTTGGGCCAACAGCCCACTGTTTTACATTGAATGGGTATTTAAATATCTTCACAATATTATACTGGCTGCAACCATGCGTTGTAAATCTGTCCATGTGTGTAATTCTGTCTGTGTGTGAATGATACTAGATGAACATCTACGATGCACCTACCCCTCTGCATGACTGCAATAGCTTTGGTTCAATGTCTAAGACGTTCCAAAGCAAAAAACAAAAAAGTATATACAGGAACTTCCCTTCCCATTCAACTTATCTAAAAATTACATTGAATGACATGGATATAAATCAATAACAATTCACAAATGTGACAAATCCCTTCTGAATTTACATATGAGTTCATCTACAGTACTGAGCACATTAGTGGTCAGTGTGGTGCAATTAAGATTTTGTTCAAAATAAGGCATGCAGTTAAATGTTTATTGTGGCAATGCATTAAGATAATGTTAATGTATAAATTTTTATAGTATGGGTTTTCTGCATGATGAATTTAAATGTGAACTGATTATATTATGTCGAAGAATTTGCCCAAAATAGCTTCCTAAAAGAGGAACGGCTTCAGTGGGTCAACTCAAACAGAGATTGTGACTTCATCAGGAAACAAGAAGGACAAAGCCCATACGACTCACATGCTTGACCTTGACCTTTATATGACCTTGACCTTCAGGTGACCTTCAAGGTCAAGGTCAAACAACTAAACCTACCAATGACATCATACACTAAGAAATGCTTTACACATTTTTCCTACCAAAATACATGTGACCTTGACCCAAGGTCAAGGTCATCCAAGGTCATGCAACACAAAGCTGTTAATTCAAGACATAGGAAGCACAATGGTGCTTATTGGCACTTTCTACCATGAGATATAGTCACTTTTAGTGGTTCACTACCCCATTTTGGTCACATTTCATAAGGGTCGAAGTGACCTTGACCTTGATGATATGTGACCAAATATGTCTCATGATGAAAGTATAACATGTGCCCCACATAATTATTAAGTTTGAAACAGTTATCTTCCATAGTTCAGGGTCAAGGTCACTTCAAAATATGTATACAATCCAACTTTGAAGAGCTCCTGTGACCTTGACCTTGAAGCAAGGTCAACCAAACTGGTATCAAAAGATAGGGCTTGCTTTGACCTATATACCACTTGTAGCTAAGGTCGCCATTCTCAATAACGTGGGAGAAAATTGGGAAAATGTGAAAAATGACTGTTTTTGAGACCACATTTATGGCTCCTGTGACCTTGACCTTGAAGCAAGGTCAAGTCACTATGTATGTTGTTTGAGGCCTTGTCATCATACACCATCATGCCACATTTGGTGTTGATAGACTTAATAGTCTCCGAGAAAAATCCAACGTTTAAGTTTTTTACGCTCGGACGGATGGACGGACGGACGGACGCCCGGACGGACGGACGACACGGCTCAGTACATAGACTCACTTTTGCTTCGCATGTGAGTCAATAATGACAAGAAATAACTCTTTCAAAATAGGCTTCATATATTTACAAATTGGTGCCAAACTTTTTTTCCTGCTTTAGAACTAGATATTGACGAAATTATGGACGAAAATAAGCGTTTCAGATGCATCACGAAGTGTCCCACTGCAATGAATTTTTTCACTTTTCCGAACTCGGCGACAAGATAAAAATAAGCCTGTCCACTATGCACATCAGAAACACTTCAAACAGTACCCAAAATAGTATATTTTTTATCTTAATATGTTATAAAAATGCAAAATGTTTAGATGCTAGCTGATTTTCACGTAGCGGTGTCCCAAATGTAGCATCTGAAACGCAACCCAAACAATCGCCAAAAATGGTTCAAAAACTCGCGTTCCGACTGGTTGTCTTGTGTTGAAGGAATTCCTCGTAAAATTCCACACAAACCTGTGACGTTGACACATAAAATCTAAACGCGTTTTGGCTCTAGTGCACAAAAAAGAATAACGCGTCCCGGCTTCCGGTGCTTGGTGCGTCTGGAACGGCCATGGCATAATTTTGACTGTTGGACTGTGGAATCGACAATTTTGTTCAAAATCTTCGACCATCTGCATTCAAGATTGGCAATTTTATATGCTTTTATGTTCCATGCATCATTCTATTCCATTATTATTTGAATGTTTGTGTTTTTAGAGCAGGTAACATGATCAAAATAGACTGTGCTTACGTTTTCTCTGTGTGTCCCATGCAGCGTCGTTAATGAAACTTTTTTATATTTGCTTAATTTTCAAACAAATCTGTGCACTACATCAAAATTAACCTCATGTGCAAAGACCATTATTAAGCATAGTGTTCAACAAATGTATAATGCAGATTTGAAAATGCATTCAAATTTTTAAAAAATCGAAGTTTGTCAAGTTTGTTTCCGATGCGTCATGGGACGTCACGATTGCAAGGTTTGTGTTGTGTCCCATGCAGCATCGGAAACATGGATTGGAAGTGCAGAATTTCTTGGATTGTGAAGAAACTAAATAATCAAAAAATGTATTGTCAGTGAGAGCTTAATCTATTACTGTATTAGCGCAGTGCACCAACCTCGAAATGGACACAAAGCGGTCTACAAACCGCCGCCAACTGTACTTTAATCTATGACTTTGAACTGACCATTAACATTTCAGGTTAGTGCCACATTGTAGTTCATTGTCGCGGTGTAATTTTTCAAAAGTAACACACATTTCATTATGTTGCTTTTTGAGGTAAAATACGTTTTGACATATAACAATCAGCAATTTTTTAAAACCAGATACCACAAAGATCATAATTCTATAATATGCTTTTTGAATTTCAGATTGTTATTGAATGCATTGAATTTTTTCATGTCCATTGATAGAGCGTAACGCAAGACAAGCAAAACGCTATTTTGACCTGGTTTTGAAAATAATATTACAGCACCTTTTGGCACTGCCTCATGTGTAACTCGTTGATTGTTTGTGGTATTCTATCAACTGTACCAACTCTTCTTCTTGTTAATCGTTTGCATTCACAGTGTTGCAATTTCTTTGAGTGGTGACAGTCTGTATGCTTGAAACTAGAGATTTTCTGACCAAACATTTAGCGTCCATGCATGGTTCATAATATATCCCATTTTTGTGTGTAATCATGACTCTATAACTCATGCAAAATCAAAACAACTGCATTGCACCAAAACAAAACCACTGTGCAAGATTAGCACAAGGGCTAATACTAATCCGAGTTCGTGGTGTCCTGTGTAATTCTGTAACGCTATAATGTATTTATTTTTTCCTACAAACAAGTGTGATCCAACATTCATAATAAATGGGCTACAGCAACTATAAGTAGTGATGTTTACATTTGAAAACAATTTAGAATCATTGTACTTTCCTTTCCTAATTTAGAAAAAGTTTTGTATCTAGTGTTGTGGATGTATGGTGTCCCATTGTATTGACACTACTGTGAAGTTGAGACTTGGAGTTGGGAGTGCAAGATCTGTTCTAAAAGTCTTATTGCAATGTATTCAAGCATATCATAATGAAAAATTAATGGACACATACTTTTCTTGTGATTTATATATAGTTATGGTGTCCCCGCGTTGCATCTATAACGCCAGCATACACCCCCCCCCCCCCCCCCCCAAATACCAAATGTGCTGCTCCTGGTACAACGACTTGTGGTATTCATTTTGTTGTTTTAAATTCTGTTTCTGCATTGTTCAAGATATCCAAAACCACAACAGATTCTGTTTTAATTTAAATTTATAATTTTAGCTTATTTTCCCCCTTTTGGTACTAGTACTGCAGGTTAACTCATACTTAAGCAGAAAATTACTGAGACAGCTAGAGCCATAGATGAAATGTTTGGAAATGGATCAATTGATACTTTCCCCCCCCCCAAGATTTAAAGCGTAGTGAATGTGTTTAAGACTTTGCACATGTCTGTGTGTTTATGTGCGTGAGGGATGGAGGGAAAGGGTGGGAAGGAGGAAGAGAGAGAGATAGAAGGGGGGAGGGGGGGGGGGGGGGGAGACAGTCAGAGACAGTGAGAGAGAGAGAGAGAGAGAGAGAGAGAGAGGAGAGAGAGAGAGAGAGAGAGGGGGGGGGAGGGAAGGATGAATTGACTACCATATTTTAATCTTCAATGACATTACAATGTGAACAGCATACCTGTATAGAGCATACCCAGTCACAGAAGACAACATTGTTGGATCATGCCATAAGTAGCATGGTGTGTGAGAGGCCAAGATCAAACTGCCATTATTACATCTGGAAAGAAGGACTGCACAGCAACTGTACAACACTGCTTGCAGGTCTACTCACTTGATGTGGAGTAGAGGGTCTGTAGGATGAATGAGCACATTGCAGGTTGGGCAGTTGACGTTCACTTCAGTGTGCTTCACAATGCAGCTTTTGCAGACTGAGGAAGAAGTACAACAGAAAGGAGTAGATCATCACATGCATATCTCAGTGTCATATTTGTATTTACTTTATCAATGAAATAGACTCATGGAAAATGAACAATATGATAATAACTTATATTGAACATGACCTTATCCATCAAAACAAACCCTATAAGAAGGCCTCATGAGTCATACAAAACCTTTACTTTTTCCACAATCCACCAATCCATTTTATAGATGTGTCCAAGTTTATACTTTCCTTCTAATCTCTCAGTTCAAGGAATGTTAAAAAGATTATTAGAAAAAAAAGTCTATATGACTTTAGGTTCATGCAGAGAAATCATATGCACAGGAGAGGCTTCTTCAGCCTTCACTAGTCCAAATATTCAAAGGGTGCCCTCCATTACACAGATGCTTGGAAGTACTTACAGGAGTGCATGCACTCTGTGATGGTGGATGCTTCATACAGGTAACCCTTGCAGATTCCACAGGTGATGTGGGGGTTGAGGTTTCGTATAGGAACATAGCGGATGGCATTGCTCATATCTGGAGAGGACACATCCAAGGTTCCTGCTGTCAGCTGGGCCATGTCCACTGGTAGGTATGGTGTATCATCATCCTTGTCAAACCAGCTGAAGTCCCTTTCTTCATCTGATGCACTGTCTTGGGCCTACAGAACAGAAAATTATTTCCATTACACTGACCAGTCTTTCACATTAACGATTAACTTGTTGTTAGGCTGTAATCAAACACTGTTGAAAGAACAAAGACTTGAAAACTAAATGGATGCAAATTACATTCAGCATTAATTATTAAACTATTACATTTGAATTAATGAATGGATACATGGATGGATGGATGGATGGATGGATGGATGGATGGATGGATGGATGGAAGGAAGGATGGATGGATGGATGGATGGATGGATGGATGGATGGATGGATGGATACATGCACCAGTGCATGTATGTTCCTTCAAATATAGATGTTGTAGGAAATTTCTAAAGCAAAACTTGTCCAAAACAGGTCTATCATAACAAAAACGCCTTCACCTCACCTGCTGCCGTTTGGTCTTTCTTTGGTCGTTCGCACCAGTCTGTTCTTATCATCACTGAGAATACGTTCACATTCATGCAAACGAGGCACATAACTATTTCTGATCAGCCACGCTTTTATTCACAATAACAACTGTTTAGCTTCCACAATCCACCAACCAATGAAACTGTCCGTGTCACAATAATCAAGTAACATGAACGTTCGCTACAATACATCGGTCATTTACAACGTCATGAACTGATGAAGACTGGAACAAAAACAAGGACGTTACTAACATTGTTAGCACACATAAAAAAATTGTCGTCCCCTCCCCCAACCGTCGGGAGGCAGACATTGTTTATGTTAGATAAAACTGGATCAGAATATATACTCCAGCACAAAGTTGTGACAAACAAAAACACTGAGATAGGTGGTACTCCTCCTGCACGTGGCTTTAGTTAAGAGCACGTGGACAATATTCAATCATCAACGTGTTGCGTTCTCAAGTGCGCATTATTTGTTCGAAGCAAAAATTAGTTTCGTTCTGTTCTCGATGCTATAATTTCATTGATCTGCCTGCAGGGAAACATGGATGGGAAATCTCCAACTTGCTCGTGCGTACGTACAACTTTATTTTCGTCGAGCTTGCGACTTTCCAAGCCGATGGAGTTCCATGTCTGAATGCCGCAATTTGCCGCATTTCACAAATAACGGAGCCATAAAAGCGTAATGTTCCCGATTAACTTACGACATACCTCCATTCTGACAAAAAGCCGAAAACGCCGCAGTAATCTCTCTGTTATTGTTGTTCAAGATACAATCCCGTCTCCTGTCTCCCGTCTCCGCTTGGCGCAGAGCTGTGCAGGTTGGGAATTATTTCCCCTTTCACAACGTCTCGCAAACGAGATTGAGGCTCTTCCGCCAAGATGGTGTGTACTCGCATTCGTTTAATTTTTTTGTAACGTTTTGTCTAATATTCACGTTGTCAATCGTACGGAGACCGTCTGGTCGTGTGTTTTATTTGATATGATTAACTTATGTGGTTTTCATTCGATGAGCATTCTTCGATTTATGAAGATGTAGCGTCGGCCATGGCGCGCACGTGGAAGGAGTGAAGTACTCAAGTAGCCATTTCAGAACACTGGCGCGTGGATGTTGTTTTTACTGCCTCCAAGTATACATAATTCCACATGGTAGGAAATGTGTCTGTCTCGCTTGCTTGATTAGTGAGATACATGTGTGAATTAATGTGATTTTTCGACTTATTTGGTAACTGTTTATTATTTCTGTGTAAATTTCGTTGTGTCTGAACCAGTTGCATTCGCCACGTGTTTCCCTGTTTGTGGCAAAAGATTGATCAACAAGTTAGAGTGATAGAAACGTTGCTATTAAATGTTCCTTTTGTTTTCTTCCAGGCGGAGACACTTTATATTTTGTTCGAGCATGCTTCCGGCTATGGGCTTTTTCATATCCGCGAGTTCGGGGAGGTGATGGATGAAAAAAACTTGGCAGATGCTGTGGCCGATCTGAGCAAGTTCAACTCCGTGGTGAAGCTTGTCGCCTTTGCACCATTTAAAAGTGGTCAAAATGCCCTGGACAACCTGAATGCCATATCAGAAGGTTTGTTTTGAAAATCATTTTCATTAATAAAGCGTTTGTATAGAAGTGTTTACCCTGCGCCTGTTGAATACATGATAGAGTACTACATGCCAGCGATGTGTACTACAGCAGTACAGGCTGCATTTGAAAATGAGGTATGGCTGTCAATTCGGCATAAAACTGTTCTTGTTTGATTATGAAAGGGATATTTACAGTGCATGCATACTTTTGTCAGAGTATTGAATAGCACCAATGAGTGCAAACAAAATGTTAACCTGGCCCACAGCAAATTCAAAATGGCAGCCATGCCATACATTATTTGTTGCTGAAAGTGAAATTAAAGTGAATTGGAACCCTAAATGCACATGCCCAAGTTCTAAAGTTTCCCAACACTGAAATTATTTGCATGGTAACCAAGGAAAGGTAGCAAAACAGAAATCATTAGGTAGATCACTTTGCTGCATTGTTGGAGAGCAAAGCATTCTGAGGAAGTTATGTTGTTCAGAATTGAGATATAGAGAAGGGTGGGGGTATTTCAAGATATAGAATAGAAGATACAAGTCAAAGTAATGTCAAGGTTTTAATACAAAGCTCACAGTTGTGGAATTCCCAAAAAATTCCTTTTATCATCCCTCTCTGCATGCATTCCTAGTTTTATGTTCAGCTTAGAGAAACATTACTTTCCCAGAGTTATTTCAGAAACCAATCTTTGGCATTTGACACTTTGGGTGCATTTCAATTCCTGAAGCTAGCAAATTTGCAAATCAGCAGCATTTGCATCAAATTGAGTTCGGTACTCTCTGAATGTGCACTGGAAAAAACCAACACCATCATCATATTACACTCAAACTTTACAGTTGCACATTGCTGTATGAAACAAATACACTGATTATTATGAAAAACACCATTTTGCTAAGAGGAGACAGTGGTGGACAAAATTATCATTTCAGAGCTATAAGGAGAAAAGTACATTGTTTGCATGTACAACACTGTCCATATCACACTCTCAAACACACAACAACCCCGGGGCCCCCCCCCCCCCAAAAAAAAAACACAAAAAAAAACCAACCCTCTACCAAGCCACAACCCAGGGGTCAAATGCAAGGCAATTACTGTGAAGGTGTCAGAGACCCTGTGTTTCCTTTTCTCATGTGCTCTTTTTTAAAAAATAAACTAAATTCTGAATAGGGAAATATGTACGTTGCACTGATGAAACTTGTTGAATGGCATAGATTTTGTAAGGTTGAAGTAAGTTGCTCTAGGGCAACTACAAAAAAAGAGTTGTGGTTATGGTAACCTGGCCAACCGTATTGTTTTGTGCTGACCTTAAAGTAGGTACCGGCAGTCAAAAATTTAGATTTGTGCTTTTGTTTATGAAATGTGTTTTTATGGAAAGTGGTAACAGATACAAGAAAAACAACAAAAAAAGTAAGTGACTAGCTTTATTAGTTCCCGAGATATTGCTCATCAAAGTCGCGACCCTGAGCGAAGGCCAAAATAAACAAAGATTTCAGCAATTTTACAACTTTATCATTGTTTACACTAATACAGCACAGTTCAGATATTGACATATTCTTAAAATAGAAGTTACTGCCAGTAAGAATCTGCAATAAGAAACATGCCTGCAGGAAGGATAAAGCAGAGATATCATGCTAAAGTGGCTTCAAAATGACTTCAAAAGAGCATGAATATTGCACGGGGGGGCATGTTTACAGGTCTGTAGTTCTAATAATAAGGGACACAGAGGCTTCAAAATCCATTTTCACACCTAGATGTACATATATGTTAAGCCTATTTTTATTTTAGCAATACACTTTAGTGGAAAAAAAGTTATAGAGCTTCACAATTGACAAAATCCTCAATTTCCACAACGGAAATCAGCAGTTTTTAACTAAATTTCACTTTAAAGACCAATATCTTCAGAACTATGGCAGTCTGAGTATTCAAATTTGGCCTGTAGTTTATGGACACAATATGCAACAGACAAACATTCAAATTCAATACTTTAAGTTAGTAGTTAGAGCTAAATGTACTTGTGAAAGTAAAAAAGTGCAAGTTTTTAGTGGTCGCACAGTGGGAAAAGTGAACTTAAGGACAATTATCTTCAATCATATTCAAGGGTCAACTTTCTAATTTGGCATGCAATTTATGCACAGACTAAGCAACTCAAAAACATTCACAATTCAATAGTCAGAAATTGCAAAACATAATTATGAAGAATGTATGCCCGTTTCAGTGGTAAAACTGGAAAACTTACCTTCACATGAACAGCAGACAAGACTCAAGAGTATTCAAATTTGGTCTACAGTTTATGTACATATCAAACAACTCAAAAAGATTCAGAATCAACACAAGATTCTATAGTTGTAACAATAGTCATAACAAAAATATGCAAAAAAGGGTCAACGTCAGTACACTGAATTTCAGTACCAGAGCACAAACGGTTCATAATATGAATGCATATATCATATGTACTTGAAACTACAATCTCCTGTTAATTGCCAGGGTGAGCAGCAAGGTAGTTTTTACAGTCACTGTACATCTCACTGAGATCAGCAGGGGGGAACTGAAAATTAAAAAAAAGAATGTTTTAGCTGCGATTTGCAACTACTGAACTAGCTGAGTTCTGTGGAAACAGTGTAGTAGACAACAGAAAGGCTTCGATTCACAACTTCCGGTTCAACCACGTGTGTTTGAAATCACGTTTTATGCATCTAAACTATGAAAAACAAACTGCATCAATTCACAAATACCCTTAAAACGTTTTCCTCCATCAGTAGGTGCAATATTTTGACCAGTTGCTTTGACTTAGAAATATCAGTGACTTCAATACGAGGACAACTGGCGCATCAGATCTGCAATCGGTCTTTCGACTCTTTGTCCAAAATCGACTGAGAGTTCAACGTCATTTTCAAATATTTTCACGAAAAAAATCAATAATCCGTCTACAAAAACAACCATAAGATTGTTCTTTTTTAAATAAATGTTCACTTACCGAAATATCGTTCGATTTTCTGGAGAAATGACGAAGTGAAACAGTCCGGCGGTGCGGAAGATTTTCCCGTGTCGGCCATGTTGAGACATTCCAATTGAATGAGCTCCGCTTGGCGCGTATGCGCTGTAGATCTTAGTTTCGTATGTCATTAAAACCGGCGAAAAACGACCTTTCCGGCGATACCAGTTATGTGTAGGCCAGATTTAATAACTTTTATGAAAATCCTCTTCAAAGTTCAATGTTTTTCAAGCGATGTTTTTAATCGAAAATCTGACAAACTTCGCAGAATCATTGAAGAACAAAAATTATACGAAAATAAAGCTGAATCATTCCTCTTTCAGCCTCAAATCATTTGCACACCATGAATGAAACTTTACAGACGCGCAATGGAATTTTCCATGGGCACCCGATTCCGGCAACCACGCGAGACGGGAAACCAGTGGCGGCCAGCGCTGCGCTTTCAGCATGTGGGATTGCTTTTCTAATTAATTTTTGACTCACATGCGAAGCAAAAGTGAGTCTATGTACTCACCCGTGTCGTCCGTCCGGGCGTCCGGGCGGCCGGGCGTCCGGGCGTCCGGGCGTCCGTGAAAAACTTTAACGTTGGATTTTTCTCGGAGACTATTAAATCTATCAACACCCAATTTGGCATGATGGTGTATGATGACAAGGCCTAAAAAAACATACATAGTGACTTGTCCTTGCTTCAAGGTCAAGGTCGCAGGGGCCATAAATGTTGTCTAAAAAACAGTCATTTTTCACATTTTCTCAATTTTCTCTAAAGTTTTTGAGATTGGATACCTCACCTATTTATGGTATATAGGGCAAAGTAAGCCCTATCTTTTGATACCAGTTTGGTTGACCTTGCTTCAAGGTCAAGGTCACAGGAGCTCTTCAAAGTTGGATTGTATACATATTTTGAAGTGACCTTGACCCTGAACTATGGAAGATAACTGTTTCAAACTTAACAATTATGTGGGGCACATGTTATACTTTCATCATGAGACACATTTGGTCACATATCATCAAGGTCAAGGTCACTTTGACCCTTATGAAATGTGACCAAAATGGGGTATGAACCACTAAAAGTGACCATATCTCATGATAGAAAGTGCCAATAAGCACCATTGTGCTTCCTATGTCTTGAATTAACAGCTTGTGTTGCATGACCTTGGATGACCTTGACCTTGGGTCAAGGTCACATGTATTTTGGTAGGAAAAAAGTGTAAAGCATTTCTTAGTGTATGATGTCATTGGTAGGTTTAGTTGTTTGACCTTGACCTTGAAGGTCACCTGAAGGTCAATGTCATGTAAAGGTCAAGGTCAAGCATGTGAGTCGTATGGGCTTTGCCCTTCTTGTTACACTTGCGTTCTTGCATTAAACTAATATTAATTAGCTGCAATCGATAGAAGAAGATTCAAACTTTTTATTCCCATGTTTAATATTGCTTGAAAAACAAACAGAATGGAGAAATCTCTTCTGAAAAAAGGCCAAATTTCAAGCAATTTTGGCGTTTCCCGCATAGCTGTATAGAGGCTGCCGGTACCTACTTAAGGCAAGACACGGGTCGAAAAGTTGGGAAAATTTCATATCTGGACGTTTTTGAGATAACATCAGTTTTGAGTAGTTCAAACACTTGCAAATGCCCCCACGTGTTTTTTTCGACCTGTCTTTCGATAATTAGTTGAATAAAATGGCTTTGAAAAACATCACTCCTCGTAAAAAACGTTAAAAACGTCATTGATGCATCGTATTTTATGACTTTTGGAAAAATTGTAACTTTCGATCTATTCTACGAAGAGGTTCACGCCCGGTACCGTTGGAAAGCTCGTCTTTTCGATCGAGCACAGCAAGGGAAATAACTCCGCCAACTATAGTGGTCTATTTTTAGTTGATGATTTCAAACAGCGTACACAGGGTTGTTTGGAAACTCACTAGCCAATCATTGAGCTTAGAGAGGGAATTCCACTTGTTTCAACCAATCAGAGACTCCAAAGCGAGGATTCCCTGGCCCACAATGCATCGTAAACATGGCTGCCGCTTCAACGCTAATTCTCTCAGTTAGTTTATGTTTTGCACCAAATCGAATAAATTCGACTTCAATCAAACAATCAGAGAATGCCCATGAGTGAATAAACTCAACATTATGCCGCGACCGAAAAATAGTGGGCGAAGAGAGCAGCTTTCGGCTGCACGCACCTCGAAAATACTTCGCGGTCAAGGTCGAAAGTCTAGTTCTACTTCGTCAACGCCTGCGTTGACAGTGCTATCGCGATCGCTGCCTCCTCGTCCCTCCATCTCAACTGCCTCGATTCCGGAAGAAACTTCAAACGCATCGGCATCAAGGAGGAAGATACAGATGATGCAGGCAGAAGCAAAGCAGCCGATTGAAACCGATCATAAGTGGGTCAACGTGCACTTGACTTAGATCAGCTGAGTGAACTAATGAACGATGTTCTTTGCCCGAACTGTTTTCGGTCTGGTCTCACCTTCAGCATACTATACGATAAAAACAATGGCTTAGCCAGCAAACTTTGCTTGAAATGTGGAGCCTGTGATGCCAGAAGAATGAAGAAAGCTAATGTGGCAGCCTCTGTTCAGGCATAGCAACAGCGCCTACACTAAGTGGCTTCATGCCTTCAACTCAAGGCATCAGAAGAGGAGGCTTCAGGAGGAAGAAGAAGGGGAAACCTATGGTGCTGGAATGGCAAACTGACTTGTTGTTGACTCATTCACAGCATGTGTCTCTCTGAAGTTGCCTTTATTGACCTTGGCATTTCCTGTGTAGTAGTAGGGCTGATCCTTTCCTCTTGAGCATGAACTTTTCCATCCCTGCATTTTTTTGTACTGGGGACTGACTCACTGCACAAAACACTAAAAACTGGAAACTGTAAGTTCAGTTTCATTTTTTAGCATGTGTAGTCCTGCTGGATGAATGTATGAATAAATGAAACAAGTTTTAGCCATGATGGATAGTTTTAGAAGGACTTATGCATGACTAAAAGTTGTTTTTGCCATTTTCTCAAAATGTGTTTTTTTCATAGAGTTCAAATCAATTAGTTACTCAAACTCATCACAGGATGATGATGATGACTTGTAATTTTCCAGGTATGTTACATGTATAATAATTTATGAACATACAGACACTTTTTGCTGTGAACTGATTATTTGGCCAGATATGATTTTTTTTCTTTGATGTTGAACCTACTTTATCTGCAATTCGGATATTGATGTGGAAGCAATAAGTACATTTTTTTTACTTTTTGCATTACAAACATAATCTTCTGTACATTTAAAGATAAAGAGTGTACAATTTTAATGCAAAAAGAATTTTCAAGAAATATCAAGTAGTTAAGAAGTTATAGAAATTTAAAAAGATACAGAAATTTGCATATTTTTGCATGTTAGGCGGCCATTTTGGATTACCCATAATTTTAATTACTGTCAAACTTTGATGTTTTGATTTACTGTTATGAGTTCTTTCATGCCAATGAAACAAAAAAATTTCAATAAACATATTTAAAAATTTCATGCTTCCTAGTAGTGTCTTGCCTTAAAGAGTTTCTCAGTTGTGCGACAAAAGAGAGGAAAAGGAAGAAATCAACAGTTAATGATGAACTGCATGCTGTTCCTTCTTCCCTAAAGAATGAGCAATCAGGAACTCCACAATTTTTGTTTTGTTTTGGCATTTTAAATTTCAGTCAAAGAAAATTTTGATTTATATGTTCAATCTGGCCTCTTGTCAAGAGGAAAAAAAGAAGAAAAAAGTTCAATCCAACCTATCGACCCTAATTTTTTGCGGCCATGTTACCTTGGCCACAACTCTTCTTGTTGGCCTCAGCTGTTTTCATGAACCAGTAAATATTGCATTCCACTGTTTTGGACACCACTGAGTAATGTATCTAGGCACGCTGTTCTCCAGCTGAAGACTTGTCTGTGACAAGATGACTGATTGAGTAAATTTTTTTTAAATCCAAGGTACAGTTATGGTCATTTTTAGACATGTAGACTATTAATATAGATATAAAATTCTGTCACACACCATTTTACTTATTTCCATTGCAACTACAAAGCATTCCTTGCTTTGTCTGCTTTGTCATGCAGCTCAGCACTTAGTATTTTGATTAATTTAGTCCATCACCAATACCCATTAACATGCCACTTTCATTTAATCATGACCTTTTGAATATCATAATATAAACACCTTTAGATCATCCTCTGTAAATGTATTTCCTGAAACCACGCTATGGGTCATGACAAATTTACAGTTCATTGTCAGATTTACTATTTGAATTCAAACTCTTCGCCTAAACTTCCCATGACATTCATTGCCACCTCATGGGCAGCAAAATCACATTCAACAGTCTTGATTTTCAGTGTGACGTCATTAGGTGATTACAGCCCACATGCACATAAAGATTACAGAAGTTGGTGAACTTAGGCATGAGGGAACTAAGATCAGGCTCCTCCACCAATACTATTATTGTTATTATAATTTTCAGACTGAGAAGAGGTACCTGACTAAAAGGATTGTCAGATCTTGCCTGTGATAGTGCTCAGCAGCTGGTTGATTCAGTGCGGAAGCAAGGGAAATGCAAGGGAAATGCAAGGGAAAAGCAAGGGAAATGCAAGGGAAATGCAGGTTCATGAGCGCATTGTGTTTGCAGGTCTGCTGCATGAGGACCTGCGCACAGTGCTGGAGGCCAACCTGCCCAAGGGAGGCAAGAAGCAGAAGGTGATGCTGGGTGTGGGGGACAGCAGGATCCGTGATGTCATCCAGGAGGATCTTGGCATTCCTTGTCGCACCTCGGGCAACATCCCTGACCTGCTCCGAGGTAGGTGTGGCCAGAATCCGTCTGGAAATGCTTTGACAAGTAGAGACTATGAGTACATAGGGATCCCTGCTTTGTTAGGACCATCAGCAAAGGAATGCTATTTTTGAAATATGTTGACTCGCAAACACACATGTGAACACACATGGGTGCGCACATGCACACCCATGCATGCACGCACACACATACACACTCACACACACACACTCACACACACACACACACACACACACACACACACACACAGACAATCACAATCACAAAGTCCACACTTGGTGATAGGACTGTGACTGCATACTTGCTTTTCCCTGTATAATGAGACAGGCTTTCACAACTGCATCCAGTTCTCACTCGTCCTCCCCCTGTGGATGTCCCCTGTGGGTTGGGAGTAAGAAGAGACCTAATATGCCTCCCTCTGGGATGCATAAGAGTCGAATAATTAGAGATAACATGGCTTGCTCTTTTTCTAACCAGCTCAAATGAATTATGTAATCAATGGCCTTAGTTTACAAAGGCCTAGAGGCCTACAGGCCAAAAAACTATCCATCCATCCTCCTGTGGGTTGGAGGATAAGAATAGACCTGCTGCATTTCCATCCACCATTCAGTAATGGCCAGGGAAATCAAGACTTGTCCTGACTCTAACCATCTCTGTTGAATTTTGTGATCAGTGGCCTTACATACCCTGCAATGGTCCCAAGGCTGAGATACCAAGATCAGAGCTGCCAAGTGCTACGATTTAGGTGTAGCATGCTACGATTTCGACGTGCTAGCTATGATGCTACCATCGTCAGGGAAAAACTACGATTTTTCAAAGCCTGGAACTGAACTTTTGACCGTCACAGCGCTGAGCGTCGAACTGAACTTTTGACCGTCACGTAGAAACACCCCCCCCCCCCCCCCCCTTTTCACGTCGGCGGCTTAGCACTCAGCGACTTGACAGGCCCAGGCCCCCCCCCCCCCCCCCTTCCCGCTTTGTGCCAGCGGCTCAGCGCTTCGCGCCTGCGCAAACATCACCATTTTCCTTCTTGTGCGTGTGTGCTACGCCTATTTCTTAAATGCTACTCCAAAAAGCTCTGGATGCTACTCTTTGGCATGATGGTGGGTTGGCAGCTCTGCAAGAAAACTGGTTATCAGTCATCTCACCCGTCTCTAACTCACAAGACGGGCAGTTGTTGCCATGAACAGGTATCTTTTCACCCTCAACATGCTGCAGAGGGCTGCCGAAACGCCCAGCACTTGGCTCACCCTGTGCTGTGTTGCAGGCATCCGCTACCACATCCACCACTTTGTCAGTGGGCTGACTGAGGTTTCCTCCCAGAAGGCCCAGCTGGGTCTGGGACACTGCTACTCCAGGGCCAAGGTCAAGTTCAACGTGAACCGAGTGGACAACATGATCATCCAGAGCATTTGCCTTCTTGACCAGCTGGACAAAGACATCAACACATTCTCCATGAGAGTGAGGTGAGAATGGCTGTCACACTCTTTCTGCATGCTTTTGAGGCTGGACTGTGTGTCATGCATTCTTCATGTGAATTCAGTAAGAGTGACTATCATACCAGTGGGAAGAGTTTCAGAAAGGAGTGTCTAGCTTGCACTCAATGAGAGATTTTAGTTTCAGGGCTCCTGCGGCCATAAAAATCAGGAAAAGTTTATAAATTTGCCAAATATTTTTCAAAGGCCTTGGTAAAGTTTTGACATTTTGGCTACAACTGAAAAGTCATTGAAAAGTTAAGAAATTTCTGCATCTGCCAAAGATATTTTCTAAGTCTCTTGTGCTAATTGGCATGCTACTGATGACTTCCTGTCACCAGGCATGCAGAGTTACTTCTCTTGACTGGGCGAAAAACCTGTGTTCTGCTGTCCTAGCAGTGTGAAACAGTTGAACATTTTGGACAGATTTGTGCTAGAAATTGTCATTAAATATTTTTTTAAATCATGAAAAGTCATGTAAAAGTTGTGTAATTTGTTTCTTGGAAGTCTGCAGGAACCCTACTGTTCTTTTATTTTTTATTTTTATTTTTTAACTTTCACCATGAGAGTGAGAGGTTAGAGTGGCAACCACTTATTTTCCTTGAAAATGAAGTGAGTGGCTCCATGAAATTTCCGTGAGATCATGCAACAGGTTATGAAATTTAATCATGAGATGTGATTAACTTGTTGTCAGATATATCCTTTTTAGAGAGAAAGAGGTGTGCCCAAGGTTTGTAGTGCCGAGCAGATATGAGTTTTGACCTTGTGACTTGAAGAATTAAATGAAGATGAATCTTCTCAGCTCTGTTGTGCAAGTGCGTTAGATCTGATTGCTGAGAACTACAATTATGGTTCATGTAAAGGACATTCATATCTCAGCTAAACATCAACCCCTCCCCCCAATAAAACCCCCAACAAACTGTAATAAGTCTCTCTCCAAACTGTGTCTGTCATGTTATTTTGAGTTGACGATTTTTTTTTGCCTCCAGGGAATGGTATTCCTACCACTTTCCAGAACTCATCAAGATTGTCAGTGACAATCACATGTTCGCCAGGATGGTCAACTTGATTGGAGACCGAAAGACTCTGACAGGGGACCACCAGGAACTGCTGACCGAGATCATTGGGGACGAGGCCAAGTCTGCAGCTGTCATAGCAGCTGCTCGTGCCTCCATGGGTACGTAGGAAATGTGGGTCCTTGTGTATGAGCTGGGAGAATGGGATGATGCTTTAGCAGATGCTCATGGCTTTACCCTTCACCTGAAGCCACAGATAAGCCGAGGTACATTTGGCTGGATGCTCATGGCTTTACCCTTCACCTGAAGCCACAGATAAGCCGAGGTACATTTGGCTGGATGCTCATGGCTTTACCCTTCACCTGAAGCCACAGATAAGCCGAGGTACATTTGGCTGGATGCTCATGGCTTTACCCTTCACCTGAAGCCACAGATAAGCCGAGGTACATTTGGCTGGATGCTCATGGCTTTACCCTTCACCTGAAGCCACAGATAAGCCGAGGTACATTTGGCTGGATGCTCATGGCTTTACCCTTCACCTGAAGCCACAGATAAGCCGAGGTACATTTGGCTGGATGCTCATGGCTTTACCCTTCACCTGAAGCCACAGATAAGCCGAGGTACATTTGGCTGGATGCTCATGGCTTTACCCTTCACCTGAAGCCACAGATAAGCCGAGGTACATTTGGCTGGATGCTCATGGCTTTACCCTTCACCTGAAGCCACAGATAAGCCGAGGTACATTTGGCTGGAGCCACTCGATGCCCATCTCCTCAGCTGCCATCCCTGGCTGCTGGGCTTGGCAGGGTCTGCTTCAGTCATTCAGCCAGGACTCTCCCCTAGCAAAGAGGGTACTGGGGGCATCTGGGCAGGGTCTGCTTCAGTCATTCAGCCAGGACTAGCCCCTAGCAAAGAGGGTTCTGGGGGCATCTGGGCAGGGTCTGCTTCAGTCATTCAGCCAGGACTAGCCCCTAGCAAAGAGGGTTCTGGGGGCATCTGGGCAGGGTCTGCTTCAGTCATTCAGCCAGGACTAGCCCCTAGCAAAGAGGGTTCTGGGGGCATCTGGGCAGGGTCTGCTTCAGTCATTCAGCCAGGACTAGCCCCTAGCAAAGAGGGTTCTGGGGGCATCTGGGCAGGGTCTGCTTCAGTCATTCAGCCAGGACTAGCCCCTAGCAAAGAGGGTTCTGGGGGCATCTGGGCAGGGTCTGCTTCAGTCATTCAGCCAGGACTAGCCCCTAGCAAAGAGGGTTCTGGGGGCATCTGGGCAGGGTCTGCTTCAGTCATTCAGCCAGGACTAGCCCCTAGCAAAGAGGGTTCTGGGGGCATCTGGGCAGGGTCTGCTTCAGTCATTCAGCCAGGACTAGCCCCTAGCAAAGAGGGTACTGGGGGCATCTGGACAGGGTTAGACCATTCAAGTTCATGCCAACCTGATCCCCCTGTGGGTTCAGGGTAAGAATCGACCCACCGCGTCTCCCTACGCAATTCATAAGAGGCGAATAACTAGGGATGCCGTGACTGGATTACGTTTACTCTAAACTGTTCTAGTGATTTCGTGCTTAACCCTCTGGACCCCATTAATTTTTCACGGCTTTTCCTCCCTGCAGCCAGTTATTTTCTGGGCGTGCCCAAAAACCGAGACCCCTCTTCTGTTTTAAAATATACAATTATTTTATTCTTTGCTATAGAGGCAAATTTTTTGGAGGAAAGATGGAAAATTGAATGCTCTCTCTGATAGACCCACTGAAATTTATGTCCATGCAATACAATATGATAAGGAAAAAAAACTGAGACAACACAAATAAAAAACGTGTCGAGTGCCACTGACTTACTCGAGAATAAATTCCCGCATCGCTTCCTTTTTTCGCCCTCACTTGACCAGCGTAGCGATTTGTTTCGTCGACCATCAAGTCAACGACTTTATTAGTTGAAATAGAGATGAAAAGCATCCGATTTAGATACCTCATCGGGCATATGTTGAGGAGAGTCCATGCGCGAATTTAGAGCGAATTCAGAAGTTATCGAAGTAGACACGCTGCTGCGCGATTTCGATTGCACACGCTGGCCCAGAAATGGCTGAGCTCGATCCTGATGAAGAGCGAATCTTTGAAATATTGTTCTATTCTGACTCGGAAGAAGAATTCCATGGCTTCACATAGGAAGATTTGATCGAGTTTGCCACAGCAACCATGAGTGGTCATACGCAGACGGAATCTTGGAGTGGGCTGGTTCAACTTCGATTTCGTCAGCAGTCACTCTGTCACTGTCAGTCTGTGGCAAACTCGACCAAATCTTCCTCTGTGAAGCCATGGAATTCTTCTTCCGAGTCAGAATCGAACAATATTTCAAAGATTCGCTCTTCATCAGGATCGAGCTCAGCCATTTCTGGGCCAGCGTGCGCAGTTGAAATCGCGCAGCAGCGTGTCTACCTCGATCGGTAACTTCTAAATTCGCTCTAAATTCGCGCACTTGCAGTGAAAAAATATGGCAACTGTTATTATGAAAGCGAGGCTCTTCTGCGCAGTCTCCATGCGTAGAGAGCTCTCACAATCCCAAGATTCATAGCAAACGGCGCCAGATTCAAACATGACTATCCGTCTGTCGACTGTATCCGCCGACGGCTGTGAGGGGAGGTAAGTACATCGGCGGTTATGACTGCCGACGGCGCGCAGAGGGTTAATGGCCTTACATAGCCTGCAAGGCTGATAGGCCGTAAAACACCATCCATCTATCCATCATGCCAGCCTGCCATGTTTTTTTATTTGCCATATTACTTAAACATGAAATGAAGACCAAGTTTGTTTTTGTGTGTGTTTTTCAAATCTCTCCTTCCTCCCCCCTCTACATGAACATTTCTATCAATGGCTGGTGCATCAGTTTTTGTGGTGCTTGCACTGGTGTCAGATTTGGCACCAGCAGAATTTCTCCTACATTCCTGTGAGTCAGGCCCCAATGCAGGTCAAGAGAAAGAGTGTGTCATCTTTCTATGCACTTGAAAACATATGACAAGACTCATGCCCTTGTCAGCACCAGTGACATGGATCGTTGATGTCCTTACACAACCTGCTCAGGCTGATGGGCAATAAACCCTCATTCATTTACCCACTCATCCAGCCATCTAATCATCTGTCCATTCATTCATCCTGTCATTTTTCAAATCATCCTTCCATTCATCCATCCACCCATGCGTTCACCCACCCTTGCATGCATCCGTCCACACATTTTGAGTTGGATGAGTGTAGAGACCATGAGTTGACGGGGAGATGGCAACAGGATGTGCTGAGACAGAACAGCCACATGACTGACCACTTGTCTTTGCAGGCATGGACATTTCTGAGGTGGACCTGCTGAACATCAAGGAGTTCTCAAAGCGCGTGGTGTCTTTGACTGATTTCCGGAAAAGCCTGGCAGACTACCTTCGCGACAAGATGGACCAGGTCGCGCCAAACCTCAGCACCCTCATAGGAGAACAGGTGAGTGGATGAGTTGGTGCCACTCTTTCACCTGTCTGTGGAAATGTCTTGGCTGACCTTGAGCTGCTGAGGTTGTGTGTACAGGGTGTCCTTTTGTGGGTTGGGGGTCAGAATAGACCAACTGCATCTCCCAGCATGCGTCAGGGATTGTCATTCATTTGACCATGTCAGTGAGTTTTTCCATTTCTTGCCATGTATACAGAGGAGACACTGGTGTTCAACTCGTGATGGGTTAGTGAGGATTTGGCCACATACTGCACAGGAACATGGGGTATAGAAAATTAAGACTATGTGTTGATCCATCATGAAAGAGTTAAAAAATCCATCAATGAAACCTATGGTACTGTGCATAGCTTGCTCTTTTAAATAATTTTTGACTCACATGCGAAGCAAAAGTGAGTCTATGTACTCACCCGTGTCGTCCGTCCGGGCGTCCGGGCGTCCGGGCGTCCGTGAAAAACTTTAACGTTGGATTTTTCTCGGAGACTATTAATTCTATCAACACCCAATTTGGCATGATGGTGTATGATGACAAGGCCTCAAAAAACATCAATAGTGACTTGTCCTTGCTTCAAGGTCAAGGTCGCAGGGGCCATAAATGTTGTCTAAAAAACAGTCATTTTTCACATTTTCTCAATTTTCTCTGAAGTTTTTGAGATTGGATACCTGACCTATATATGGTATATAGGGCAAAGTAATCCCTATCTTTTGATACCAGTTTGGTTGACCTAGCTTCAAGGTCAAGGTCACAGGAGCTCTTCAAAGTTGGATTGTATACATATTTTGAAGTGACCTTGACCCTGAACTATGGAAGATAACTGTTTCAAACTTAATAATTATGTGGGGCACATGTTATACTTTCATCATGAGACACATTTGGTTACATATCATCAAGGTCAAGGTCACTTTGACCCTTATGAAATGTGACCAAAATGGGGTAGTGAACCACTAAAAGTGACCATATCTCATGGTAGAAAGTGCCAATAAGCACCATTGTGTTTCCTATGTCTTGAATTAACAGCTTTGTGTTGCATGACCTTGGATGACCTTGACCTTGGGTCAAGGTCACATGAATTTTGGTAGGAAAAATGTGTAAAGCATTTCTTAGTGTATGATGTCATTGGTAGGTTTAGTTGTTTGACCTTGACCTTGGTCACCTGAAGGTCAAGGTCATATAAAGGTCAAGGTCAAGCATGTGAGTCGTATGGGCTTTGCCCTTCTTGTTTAGTTTATTGTTTATGTGTGTCTTGTACTGTCAGTTCAGTGTTGGACTGGTTGTTGATGACAGGTGGGGGCCCGTCTGATCTCGCATGCTGGAAGCCTGACCAACCTGGCCAAGAACCCTGCCTCTACAGTGCAGATCCTTGGGGCAGAGAAGGCCCTCTTCAGGTGAGGCTCTTGGTGGCTGGCCTGGGGCACTGTACGGCTATTGAAAACCAGTGTTGTTTTGGGCTGTGAGGAGAAATTTTTCACTTTCATGTATGTCATGGAGTTTGATTGCATCCTTCAGTTTCACAAAGCAGGTTGAGTTGTTTCAAGGGAAGGAAATCTGCAACCACACTCAACAACTCAGTTACTTTGCCTTTGAGGATTCATGCATAGCAACTCATCAAGGTTTTTTCTCTTTTAAAAAAAAGAGACTTTTCCCTACATTTTTTGTATAACCTGATCCTTTTAATTGCTTTTACATTTTTTCATTGTAATAGTTTGCATGAAAAAAAAATCTTTCATATTATAATCTTTGCATATTTCACGCATGCTTTTTCATTTGCAGAGCTCTGAAGACACGAGGCAACACACCAAAGTACGGCCTCATCTACCACTCCACTTTCATTGGTCGAGCCAATGCTTCCGACAAAGGTCGCATCTCCAGATACCTGGCCAACAAGTGTTCCATTGCCTCTCGCATTGACTGCTTCTCAGGTATGCCTGCTTCTCAGTTATGCCTGCTTCTCAGGTATGACTGCTTCTCAGGTATGACTGCTTCTCAGGTATGACTGCTTCTCAGGTGTGCCTGCTTCTCAGGTATGCCTGCTTCTCAGGTATGCCTGCTTCTCAGGTATGCCTGCAACCCTCGAAGCGGGTTTCATAGGACTATGATGTAGCATGGCCACAGCCCCAGTCAAAAGCGTGGAATTCCCCACTTTGACTGCATTGGATGACTTTAGCAGGCCGATGCATTAAATGTAATGAATATTTGTTATGTCGGACAGAATTAAAGTTGTAAATAAATGTATGAACAAAACGTTTATGTTGTTTTTGTGTCGAAATCTTGAGTATTTTGTGAACAATAATGGATAAACCGGGCCAAAACGCCTTCCGACTTGAGTCACGCAAAGTGGCACCGAGCGCGAATCGGCTTCGCGATGCGCTCCCTCTCTTAAAACGTGAAAACCAAAGTCGTTTTTCATTGGATAAAGTCCAAATTTGGGGGCCAATTAGAGGAGACCTTACTGAGCAGTTTGGTATGTGTCGTTTTCCGATGCGTTCGACCGACGCCGAGAAAAATGGAGGTAAGTTTGTATCATATTTTCTATTTAAATTCTAAGTTATTGCGATCCAACTTTTCCTAAAACGACATATGTCGTTAGAATCTGTATTCTTTCAGCTTTTTACTGATATATTATTTATTTAAGGGCGTTGTGATTTCGCTTTGGTTTTATGCAACGCACTGGGTAACCCTCCCTGCTCGAAATGGCGCTCGAACGAAATGACGCTCGAGCGAAATGGCGCTCGGGCTGGGGTCAGCCATCACTTGTACTAAGTTGTAGTTGTCCGACCGCGTTGATTTTTATTTTTAATCATAATCTACCTTTATTGATTTCCAAAATTCACTCTCCTCCTTAAACGATCAGAGACAATCGTTCATGCGATCGCCGCATGCCGTACACCGTATGGAACTAAGTCTAGCCTGCTCCTCATGAATATTAACAAGGCTAGTGAAAACATTGGCTGAAACAGGTCACGTGACCAAATAAATCAGCCTCATTGGCTCCTTGCGTAAACAACATGGCTGCCTCAAGTTGACTTGACTCTCGCTTCGATCATGATCTTGCCTGTTACTCGCAAATCATGGGTCGAAAAAAGCAACTGACGGTGCAGTATCAACGCAGCAAGTCTACGAAAAAGAAGAAGCAGCTGGCCGCAGCTCGAGAGAAACGCTGGGAGCCACACATAGTCTGTTAGTTTTTAGTCTTGGGCCAGTCCATTACAGTCGTTGACCCCTTCAATAGTGCTATTTATATACGCACGCTGTGTCATTGTTAGCCCGGGCGCTCGAAAAAAGCAACTTGGTAGGGGTGTCAGATTGTGTCACAGCGTAGGCCTTTTCTGATAGGACTAGGTCTGCTTGTTTTTTTTTCTTTCTTCTGTTGTTTTTGCTGAGGCCTAACTATTTTTTTATTTTAGCAAGTTTTTTTTTCTACAGAAGTAGTAGTATACAAACTGTTTTGGGAAAGTTTAAGCAAAGCAGTTACACACACCCTAGCTTTTTTTTTCCTTTCTTTTTTTCTTTCCAGCTGGTGGTAGTAGACTTTTTTATCTCTTTTTTTCTTTTCAGTCAGCTGTACTGTATTCATTCAGTTTTCACTTTTATTATTATTAAATGATGCATCACACACAACCACACACACACACATTCTCTTAGATTTTTTCAGTACATGCACTATAAGTAAATGACGAGTCAACTAATTGCTGTGTTAAAATGGAAGTAAAAACAAAAATGATTTGAGATTTTGGCCTTGATGACCTTCACAAAAGTAAACAGAAGGTAAAAATGATGCAAAATAAAATGACATTTGTAATATTTAAAAAATTATTATTTCTCTCATTTTTGTTCATTTCAGATTCCTAGTCATTTGCGAGGACTGCCTCTGCTGAAGTATGTTCAATCTGAAGATGTACAAAAAGGCAATGTCACCATATCCATTCGCCTTGCACTTCAAATTTTCAAGGCAGGCAAACAGGTCAAATCTGTCAAACACAGTGCCATCCCAATCATCTTGAGTCTGCAGGGTCTTCAGGAAAATGACATCACTCCAGCCATCATCGATAGAGCAAGGACTCGTTTATCGAGGCTTGAAAAGAGACTGAATTTGCTTCCTAGCCACAAGAGAAAAGAAGAAGAGAAATTAGAGTTTCCAAGGATTATCCCCCAGCCCCTACTGCAAGACCATGCATAGGCGATGTAGGCGACCGCCTAGGGCCCCGGCATTGGGAAGCTGCCACGTCTTGGCTGATCAGCAGCTCTCGTTCCGAGGGAGGGACGTCAGTGGTGTACAACTACAAAATTGTGGCATGTGAATGGCTAATTAATAATTAATATGCATAGAGACATTCCCATGAGATTGATGCAGAAACGAATAAAATCGTACAGAAAATAAGAAAGTTGTGCAATTTTTCATTTTAGCCAATCGGCTTGCAGCTCATTAATATGCGAATTGCGTTATTTAATGAAATGTATGTCTATATGCACAGATCAAGATTATTTGTCACTTTCAACACTATTAAGTAATTTACAACAATTTTAATCAAATTTATGTGAAAAATAGTATATATAATGCATATTTTGTTTAAAATAATGCAGATTTTATGCAAATTAGACAATTTCCAAATGCACTGCGAAATTTCTGAGCACACCATTGGATTCGGCATGTCTTTTTCTTTCAGTGTACCAAATTTTATCAATTTTTAATTACAAATGCTGATAATATTTGAAAAACTTCATTAGTTTGAATCAATGAACGGTGCCATGAGCTAGCTATGGTTGTAAGCCAGAAACGTTCCACAAAATGGTCTAAATTTTCGGTCTTTAATTGCACATAACTCATTTATTTTTTGTCCGATAAAAAAAATCAAAGTGTTCTGTGATCAGCTTTCTGAGATCTATACAGAAAATACAGCAAATCAAGTAGAAATTAATAAACAAAAAAGCATGTGGCCATGCTATATGATGTGCTAGCAAAAGCAATCATTGAAAAAGACTATAGTGATGGCAAAATTACTTAATTAAATTTTTTAAAAATCTATACCAACCTAAGTAGGTCAACAACGTAACTATAGTCTTGTTTCAGTGATTGGCTTCACTAGCATATCATAGCCCCATGTAACCCACCTCTGTTAAGACTGGGCCCAGAGTAGTTGTGATGCCGGACCTGAAATGGGGAAAGGTTTATCCATGCATGAAGGAATTAATGTATATTGTCCCATGCTGCCTTTCTCTGTTATGTGAGCATTCCTGTACTGACTTTGTTGTTAACTGTCCCCAGCTGCCCCCTCTCTTGTTGCCCCTTGTGGGTTGGGGGTCAGAATAACCCACCGCGTCTCCCTAAGCAATTTGTAAGGGGCGAATTACTAGGGACACTGTGCCTTTATTTTCGTTTACTTGAAACTGTTCTATTGATTTTTATTGCCTAATGGCCTTACATAGCCTGTGGGGTCGGGGTAGGAATTGACCCACAGCGTCTCCCTACACGCTTTGTAAGAGGCAAATAAATAGTGAAATCGTAACTGACTGATCTTACTCTTACTTTAGTAGCTTCTCGAGAGAAATGGCCTTACATAGCCTTAAGGGCTTATAGGCTGTAAAAATCCATCCATCCATCCTTGTTTTACTCCCTTGACTCGTTGTTTATAAGTGAATTAAGAAAAAAAAGTTTCTTGTGATTGGAGTACATATTTGAATCGCCATATTTTGTTAATTCAGAATTTGGCAGAATTTCCAACTCATTGCTTGCTCAGACCCTCAAAATGTACTTTTATCCATCAAGACTGGTCTAGCCAGAAACCTCAAATGTTCACAACAGTTCTGCCAGAGCAATGTCTGAATGGGAAATGTGGCTGAAGTGTTGCCACGGTAACATTTCCAGGGCCAAGGCTTTCTTATATGGTGGGCTTTGTCCTGATGTCTTCTTGTTACAAGTGCTCCTCATTTTCCCTGCTGTGTTTTCAGAGCATCCCACCTCTGTGTTTGGTGAGAAACTTCGGGATCAGGTTGAGGAAAGACTTGCATTCCTTGGTGGTGGAGCCACTCCTGCCAAGAACATTGACGTCATGAAGGCTGCTGTCGCAGAGGTATGCATGTCTTGTAGTGGGATGGAATGTGAAGGGGAAATGGGTGCCACTGGAAGGCTGTTGAGGGGAGCTGGAGGACTAAGTAACAGAATCAACACTAGAGCCTTGTTCACGAGGCGCAGCAATGTGCAGCGCTACACAGCGCTTGCGCCGTGAAACGGCTTGTTCAGGACGCGCAGCGCTGCAAAGCGCCGAATCACTTGCAGCGCTATGCAGCGCTACGCGTCCTGAACAAGCCGTTTCATGGCGCAAGCGCTGTGCAGCGCTGAGCAGCACTGCACATTGCTGCGCCTCGTGAACAAGCCTTAAGTATTACTGTAAGAATCTGATGTATGCATTTTATGTCTGTTTACATTCTGCTTAAGGGGGGACATGGCGTACAAAAACGGATTAATAGAAAATAAATCATAACTCAGCAAATATGAAAGCTATACTAATGAAATTTTATACAGAATACAAACACACTGGAAGGTATATTTAAACAAAATTTTATTGCTGAAGACTTAGTTGTTCATGTGTTATAGCAAAATAACTGACAAATAAACATACCAATTTTCTCCCCTCCGTGAAATTTTAATTAATAACCTTTTTATGATCAACAATGATTTTAAACAAAGAAGAAGGTCTATATTATTCAATAAGATATAATAAGTGGATTACTAACACTTCTAAATAATTTTAGTGGAATTTAGAACAAGTAACCAAAAAATGTGCTCCGGGCATAACATAATTAAATTTTTACAAAAATTAAGCAAATTCAGCTACACCTTTCTGATTGGTCTTATTGAATGCAGTATTTATTCATACATATACACACACAATTTCAGAAAGCTATCTCAATCCTAAGTGACTTTATTTTTGGGGAGAAAATCACTACCGTAGAAATAAAAACCACATTATGAGAAAATTGACTTTAAAGTTTGAGAAAGATTAAACGTTAACTACAACTGAACCATAACAGATACAATTTAATAACATAACTCATTGAATGTGTCATTTATTTGTTATCATTGTAGCAAACTTTCAACTTATTATCTTAATTCAAAATATCAGGATAATTAGGTGAAAAGCATCACCTGTAGCAAAACATTCCCGTTTTCTGTAAGAATCGCGTAATCACGGCAACTTCCGCCGTGATAACAGCTTCGTTCAGTGCCGTGTCTGTAGATGAGAACGCGATCGCTGTTGTATCACAACCTCCAGAGGCTGTTGACACGACTTAATTTCTTTTCTGGGCTTGCTTCTTCCGTCCATTTCTGCATCTTCCGTGGAATTGTCTCGATCGAGATAGCGCGAACTTTCGCGCGCTGTAAGCACACTTCGGAAAGAACCGATGTTTGCTTCGGCGGCCGACGTTCAGGCCGGAAACAGCCGAAGTACGGTTCGGCCGTTTCCGCCCACCACTTCCGCCAGTCGAAGTACGGTTCGGCCGTTTCCGCCAGCCACTTCCGCCGTGATCACGCTGTGATCACGCACACAAGCGGCCAATCAGAGCCTAGCTGACAGACAGGCCGTTATTTCGAAGCTTTCCATTGGTTTGCACTGGCCTCCGATTTCTACCTCGTGTGCCTTCGGTAATTATTCTTCGGTACCGGAAACAGTTGCAACGTAAAGCCGGGAAATGAAGCTTCGATGCGATACCAAACATGTGGCGTTCTTTGGAAGGAAGATGCTGAAACTAAGCTTTCAAATCTGTGCATTTTGGCTTCCTGGTTAGTACTTTTTTTAAATCTAGCGGTGGGTACCTTACAAAACAAATTGGTTTTAAATACTTTGAAACCTAAGCCAGCAAAATCGATCGCACACACGTGTAGCGGAGATGTTGTAGATTCCAAATCCGCGCTTAACACAAAACTCAATTTTTGAAAATTTTTCATGAAATTCTGCAGGCCGTGTCCCCCCTTAAGTCAGTTTTACTGAGAAGGAAAATGATCACAATGCTGAGATTATTCTGCTTTTGAATCTATTTTGAGACCTTTGAAAATCGCACTCTGCTCACTTCCCTCTTTGGTATTCTCACCAGTCCTTCTGACCTGCTTTCTTGCCCTTCGAGATGGCATTCTCACCAGTCCTTCTGACCTGCTTTCTTGCCCTTCGAGATGGCATTCACACCAGTCCTTCTGACCTGCTTTCTTGCCCTTCGAGATGGCATTCACACCAGTCCTTCTGACCTGCTTTCTTGCCCTTCGAGATGGCATTCACACCAGTCCTTCTGACCTGCTTTCTTGCCCTTCGAGATGGCATTCACACCAGTCCTTCTGACCTGCTTTCTTGCCCTTCGAGATGGCATTCTCACCAGTCCTTCTGACCTGCTTTCTTGCCCTTCGAGATGGCATTCTACTGATCTGGGTAATGGTTTATTGCTCATTCTCCTAAGTAACACCCAGGGGTAAAACAGCCATAGTGATACCTACTCTATCGTTTTCAGGCTGCAACTGTGCTAGCGGAGCAGAAGTTGCTGGACAAGAAGAGGAAGAAGAAAAAGAAGAGGGATGCTGATGAGATGAATGACACTGTTGAAAATGGAGAGGATGGTGAGACAGAGGAACCTCCCAAGAAGAAGAAGAAGAAGAAGGACAAGGAGAATGGAGATGCCTCCAAGGACACCAGTGGCCTTGCAGACACCACCGTGGAGGAAGAAACACCTGGCAAGAAGAAGAAGAAAAAGAAGAAGAGCAAGGAGAATGGGGATGACACACTGGAAGACAGTGCTCTGGCTGAAGCCTCCATGGATGTGGATGACACCCCAGCCAAAAAGCAAAAGAAAAAGAAGAAGAAGAAGGACAGGGGCAGTGAGTAGAGAGATGAGCATTGAGGATGAGTAGACCTGAGTGATGCTGATGAGTGATGGGTACGCTGACGTCAGGGAGGCAGAATATTGCTGTTTCAGAAATCGAAGCATTGCTCTGTCCATGTTGCATAAGAAAATGCACAGCCATCTCAGTGAACCTAATTAATTTTGAGCATTTTTGTCATTCATCTGAATTGAACTTGCATTTAAATCATGTCTTCGTGACCTTATCTAATCATGCTTGTCTCTTAAAAACAAAAACAGGTCTTGCTCATTGTACACATGGAATTTGATTTCCCACAGAATATTGGCCCACTAGAGCTCCTGAACTCTGTCTTTATTTTGGGGTTGGGGTGGGGTTCGATATGGGATGATGGAAAGGAGAGAAGAGTGATAAATTTTTGTTCTGGTGCAGGCAGAGAATCTGCTTATTATATTGTTTTTACTGTCTAGCAATAAGTGCGAGTGATTATGTGGAACATTCTGAAAGAAAAAGCAGGAAATGGCATTTGTACAATAATACCATGTTTGTCCAATAAATGAAAGCATCCCATGCTCTTGTTTATTGTGCTATTGTTGGAGTTTATTTATATGATGTTCTGACTTCTAACGATGATTTTCTTGACAGCTTGTAAACAAACCTTTGCTCGTTTACTTAAAATATTCTGTAGAATCTCATCATTGATGTAGGCTCTTGTCCCTGTGTTTCCATTAACGATGAAGTCATGCAAATGACTTTTAGTAATTGCATGATATAAAGAGTATAATTAATGGTGAGCAGGGTTAAGATTTTGTGCTTACTGGTAATTCCCAGTGACCTCTAACATTGCAGGAACGCAATATATATGGCATTCACTGGTGCTAAATGATAACTTACCATTAACCTGTGGACAACTGGAGAGGAACTGAACTCTTCAAGGCACACAGAGTCTAAGGCAGTGATGGCAATGACTTGTCTCCTGATATCTGCTGCAGCATTCAAATCCTGAGGCGGATGTCCCAGGCCTACGGATATATGCTATTCAAAAGGCATTTCCAGTCTCTTTTTAAAGTGATTGATGTAGTGATAGGCAGTGTCCAAGCAGTCACTTCTTGTAGTAAATCCCTGTCCAAAACCAGACACTATTTTCGCCCCAGTTTTGATACTGACTCCTGTAAGATTATAGCAGCAACTTTAATTTACCAGAAACACCCATTGGTATTAGTCTTGGAAACGCCCATCCTGCCTCAGGAAAGAAATAATATTGAGCCATACATTTCAAACTGTACTACCCTCATCAACTGATAGCTGTAAGTTGTATAAAACACTGGAGGATATTTGATATTGTAGATGTTACTGACCATGTAAAGAGGGCCTAAGCAGTTGCACCGACTGGAGTGTTCCATAACATTGTTTGGTGTCGTCCGTGTTCACCAAATTTTTCTCACAGCTTATTGTTATAGCCATGAGAAGGGGGGATTAGTGCATTTGCACCAAGGGTTGGTATTGAAGTCTGTGCTGGATGAAATAGTTATATACCAGTGTACAGAAAAAAGACAAGTGCAACTTTCCAAGCTTGAAAGTGGCATTTGCTACCGCTAGTTGCAAGTGTCTTGTTTAGTTACACAAGTGGTGGAAAACAATCATGCTCATTCCTACTTAAAAAGCAAATCTGCCTTCAGCTCACTACCACTCCAGACATTTCACAGTCTGAAGGCATGCCACTTAAATTACTGCCCAGAATCAGTAAAATTTCCGTCAAATATCACAAGTTTCAGGACGTGAATAGCAGTTACTTATCACAAGGCTGGAAGAAATCGCCCAGGTTGCTGTTATCGACCACATTCAGCACATGATACAGCGTTTATCTTCAGATGCAACAGGTAGGCTTCAAATGGGTCAAGGATGCCAACTGAACAATCTTGTCGCAGTTATCTCTCTTTTTGTTAATGCGCCGCACAGGAGACAGTAGGGGAGTTCAGGAGGCGCAGTGCTTCAAAGCGCTCACTCAGCGCTGCACGTGATTCACTCCTGAACGGCAATTTTGGGGCGCGATTCACTCAGCGCTGAGCAGCGCTGTGAATCACCAATCCGACGTGCAAAATGGCGTCTTCGATCCCGCACTGGCCGTGTAGCGTGGAAAATAGTAACCCGTGGAAAACAGTGACGGAAGTCATCGCAGAGTTATCTGCGAGGGACGTGCTTTATGCAATTTACCGCTCCTGCACCTGTTCTTCGCATGGAATATATTCCGACAAACGACGCATTAGTTGCTTTACGAGGTTTTGGTGCATTTGTGTAGTTTAACACATGATGTAGCGTTCAAAAAAGTTTTTCCCCGTGTAAAGCCGTCTCCCCTGCCGGAAATAATATGGGAGTCACCTCCCTGTAGTCTGTTTGTAGTCTGGTTTTATAAAACGCGACCGTTGACTGACTTGGCACGCCCGGGGAGTTATGCTAAGATCCGGCCGCGTAAATATATCTGCGTTTTGTGACAAACGTCTTGCTCGGCGGTACTGTACTCCATGCACCTTAACGGTGCGCGTGATTCGGGTGTAATCTTAAGCTAAACGACGTTCCGAATGTTTCCGACTTAGACCATTTCAGCAGCGCCAATAAACGTCGTTTAGCTTAAGATTACACCCGAATCACGCGCACCGTTAAGGTGCATGGAGTACAGTACCGCCGAGCAAGACGTTTGTCACAAAACGCAGATATATTTACGCGGCCGGATCTTAGCATAACTCCCCGGGCGTGCCAAGTCAGTCAGGCGGAGTGGCGGGTGCCGTCTCTTTTTAGAGTTGAATTTTCAGAAAATCCCTCGCAGATAACTCTGCGATGACTTCCGTCACTGTTTTCCACGGGTTACTATTTTCCACGCTACGGCTGTCGACGCGTAAAATAACCCTCAGAAACATCATTTTGGGACTGGAACGGGCTTTATTTGCCCCAAGCGCTCTGTATGTGCAAGTAAGGATGACACAGAAGTGGATTTTATTCATGCAGAATACATGTAAACGTGCATAAACGATGTCTGTGGCAAAGAAAACACTTTCTTCGCGTCTATCAACACAACATGGGGCGCAGAAGATTTACCTCCCCTTTAACAAGTGAAGCGCTGCACTACATCTTGGGCGTTCAGGAGTGGCAAAGAGCGTTCTTTGGTATTAGCACGTACTGACGACTCGCTGCAGCTGTGTACACAGGCATCGCTCATTCACTTCACACCAAAAGCATGAAGATTTTTAAAGTGTCGTGGCGTGTCGGGCTCGCTGTCGCCTTGCAGCTGACTGTCACTGTCGTGCAGCGATGTGTTGGCAGTGAAACGAGGAACTTCAAGAAGTATGAACCGACATGGGAATCCATCGACTCTCGACCCATTCCTGCCTGGTACGACGAAGCCAAGCTGGGCATTTTCATCACATGGGGCCTGTACTCTATTCCTGCAATTAAAAACGAGTGGTTCTACTACCTGTGGCGAGCGCAGAAGGACCCCGAGCTTGTCGAGTTCATGCAGAAAAATTATCCACCCGGTTTTACCTATCCAGACTTCGCCGAGCAGTTCACGGCAGAGTTCTTTGACGCCAACGAATGGGCAGAGATTTTCCAGGCATCTGGAGCTAAGTATGTCGCTCTGCAACTGCGGCCGCATGTTACATTACATCACTTATCACATCGAAAACACTAAGGCCATTGAAAAACAAACGTACGTGATATGTGGAAGTGGGTGCATGTTGTGTGTGTGTGTGTGTGTGTGTGTGTGTGTGTGTGTGTGTGTGTGTGTGTGTGTGTGTGTGATTGGGAAGCAATGAAGTGAAAGAACTGCTGGAACAACCAGAGAAATCGACTTGTCAACTAGCTGGATCGGTGGACCATTAGAAGATGAAACGCAACTAAAGATAAATCCAGGGAGCAGGGGAGGGGATTAGTGGTGAGTGGATGGAATGAGAAAGCTGATGGAATGGGAGTAAGATCAGTGTTGAATCAATCAGCTTTCATTAGTACTATACACACACACAGAGACAGACAGACACACACACACACACACACACACACACACACACACACACACACACACACACACACACACACACACACACACACACACACACACACGAGAGAGAGAGAGAGAGATAGAGATATATATATATATATAGAGAGAGAGAGATTGATAGACATAGATAGGCAGGCAGGCAGGCAGAGAGAGAGAGAGAGAGGGCCACTTTGGCAAATCAGCATTGGAGCATTTTTAAAATTATAAGTAAGAGTTTATGTACTGTACTCCAGTACAATAGTGTCTGTTTTCTTTCTTCAGTGATCAAATCCTGACCTCATTATTGCAAAGGTCACCATGCAGTGTGCAGCAAAAGCCTCACAATCGGTGCTAGTGCAGTGTTCTGTTACTAACAGGGAATCTGAGAATGACATTGAAGAGCTTGCTAAAATGCTGGAAGGTTAAAAGATGTCTCTTAACCAAGAAAAAGCCAAGTTGTTATTGGCAATAATGTTGAGGGACAAATGGACAAGATGATCTTATCTAAATTGCATACTAGGTTGTCTTTGTTGCATATTTCATACCACTTGTCAAAAATCAAAATTTGAGATTTGAAAGTAGTACCTATGATTGAGTGATGCAATGTTTTTCTCTAAGAAGCATGAAATGCACATACAGAAAAATTACTACACAGCTTTTTAATGGAAGAGTTAGCCTTGATTTTTAAAATTGCAAATAAACTAAATGGCCAGTTTTCACTATTTGTTTATCTGACCTCTCATGAAGTGTAGACAAAGTTGATTCCAGCAGTAAAAGAGAAGGAGAAGTCAATGATTTGTAATGGTGTACAGACAAGACTGGTCCTCCCTTCAGGTACATGGTGTTTGTGACCAAGCACCATGATGGTTACACCAACTGGCCCTCAAAGTTTGCCTTCAACTGGAACACCATGGATGTTGGACCCAAACGGGATATTGTGGGTGAGAATTTTTAGCTGTTCAGGCATTAACTTTCAAGTTTGATAGAAAACTGCAGTTTCTTTCTCATCTGTATCATGGTATATAGTGACTTTTTACTGGTGGAGCAGCCACTCCTTAACTCTTTCACAGCAGTTTCTATGCAGTATATTTGTATGAAGTAAAATGAGTGGTTTTGACTAATGAGATGGGGTATAATTTCATGTTTTCTCTGCATTGTTGCAATATATGACATGTGGAAGGAAGATGAACCTTGGCTGACACTAAGTTGACTGGGTGAAAACCAGAGATGTTGGGGCCACTTTGCTATCTCTGATGATTCAGAATGATAAGAAGTGAAGAGCATATTTGTAGAGCAAAGCACATGAACTTTTTTCTTCTTCTCAAAGTTAGCAAAGGTGCTTCTGAGCTGTAATGTAGAAAATGAAGTCATTTTCTGCAGGATTGTCTCTGGTTAACATATGATCCTGTGACCATTAATGGAAAAGTGCTGTTAGGGATATTTTTGAACTATTCAAGGGTATTTTCATGAATACAACAGCATATTTGAAAGTACCAACTACTGCAAAATAAGTGGTATTTTAAGCACTTTCTGATGAATTGACACGGAGAAGCTTGCATATTGCATCCTACTTTGAGCGCACTACATTGTGTTGCGGGTATGTGGTCTGTAACTTAAGGTTCGTCCCAGCTTGCGCCAGGAAAGCAGAAGCAGGACTTCAGCTTGCGTTTTCTACAGGATCTTTATTCCCGGACTGGTCAGCGCTTACAGCAGTCACTTGTGCACCTACAGTGGTCACTCGTGCCGCTCAGGCTGCGCCTCACTAAGGCTCCTACAGCCTCCCAAGCGCTCTCAGCTTCCAGTGACCTTGCCCTCTCATGTACATACGTTTATATAGTGCCATGCTTGGGTTCGGGAACATTCTAAGCTATGGTCTGCATTGCCACATCGGCATACTGGAGGGGACGCCCATCCTCCCTGGCTGACGAGGACCAATCAGTGGTCAGTTGGTTACTGCGTAGTGGGATGGAAAGTTTCCAGTCCCCTCCCCCCAGCATTCCGCTGACTAATTCTGACCCCCTGACCCTCTGCACACTGACAAGGCAGAAATCGCCTCCACCCCCTCTCACAGACAAAGGAGGGAAAGTTCCCGAACCTTCCACAGGCATTTCACATTACATTCACAACAATTGCAAAATTCAAGTCATGTGACCCTCTCTTCTTGTTCATTGCCAAAATTGATCTCACTTATTGACTTCAACAGTTCAAGCACAAGTTTCACTTTTCTATAATTTAATTTTAAAAAAGGGGGGTGGGGGTGGGGGGTGTATTTTATATAAGACATGCAGTCTAAACACATTTCCACTGGTGTTTTGCTTCTGAAAAAAAACTTAGCACTTTTCTTTTAACGTCCCATACTGTTGTACACAGACCTTGCTGTGAATTCCATACAACCCCTTGCTGTCAGCAAAGAAGTGGGTTGGCATGACCTCAATGCTGTAAATTTAGTGACCATATGAGGACACTGTACCCCAAGATCATCATGCAATCATTCAGTTCATGACAATGAGTTAGAGAAAGAATGACACAAAGGGAGTGGCTAGGACTTATCTGACTGCTAGATCAGTATGGAAATGGCAGCAAGGGGCAGAGATTGATGGTATGGGCCATAATACACCAAGTGAAACTGGTCAGTTTGTCTTTTGCACCTGTTTTTCTTGGGCATGCAGGTGAAGCAGTCTAGTTTCAAGCATCCACAAACCATTCAAGTTCCACAGTGGTCCTGATTTCTTTTTCCCTTGCTCTTTCAGGAGAACTTGCAGCTGCCATAAAGAACAAGACTTCCCTGCACTTTGGGCTGTACCACTCTCTCTTTGAGTGGTTCCACCCTCTCTACCTTCAGGACAAGGCTAACAACTGGACCACCAACAACTTTGTCAAGGTCAGAATAACTGCAGAAGTCCTTGCCACCATTAGGTGATTGTTTGATATTGATGATGATGATGATGATGATGATGATGATGAGGAGGAGGAGGAGGAGGAGGAGGAGGAGGAGGAGGAGCAGCAGCAGCAGCAGCAGCTTGGAATTTTGAGTGGAATTAGAAACTCCAGGCTAGGAAGAACACTGCTGCCTGAACGTTTGCTTTCTAAGGACATCCCAGAAGGAGTTTCAAAGTTTAAAAATGTACTCTCCAAAAGCCCAGCAGTCAGGGGTCCCAGCTGATGAGGGGGGCATTGAGCAGCTCCAGCCTTAAGATACTCTCTCTGGATATTATGATGTCCTGTTTAGCCTTACTCTGCGTCTTGTTGACCTTCCCATGCCTGCCTTGCTGTCACCAAAGGGCCATGCTCTACCTAAAGTTTTCCTTCTTGAACTGATTGTTCCAGATTTATCAATCAATCATGTGATGATTTTATGGTAGAGCTGCCATCTACAGAACTGGTGCTCAATAAGGAGGAAAACTATGATGAGGATATCACCCCATCACTAGTAGGTAGGGGGCAGTACATGTGAACTGGAATGACAGAAGGGGATGGAGCGTAGTGCTAAGGGACGTCATAGGTTAGTTCTCTCCCTTGATTTATCCCTCATTCTTGCTGAGAGTGCAGATTGCTGATGAAAAAAACCCTGTGTTGAAATAGTTTGCATAGGTTAGTTCTCTCCCTTGATTTATCCCTCATTCTTGCTGAGAGTGCCTGTTGCTGAAAAACTTCTTTTTGATATAATTTGCATAGGTTAGGTCTCTCCCTTCCTTTGTCTCTCATTCACTCTCATTGACCAAATATACACAAACACTGAAAACCTCTTGACAAGTATACAGGTACCTAAATTAGGGATAAGTGATCACTTTCCCACACTATGCTCCCTCTCCTCTAAAGTCTAAAGAAGTCCAAAGAGAATGCACACTACTATTCACTATCGATCATTTAAACATTTTGATGCTGAGTCATTCCTTGACAATTTAAAACAAATGCCATTTCATGATGTCCTCAACTATTCTGACCCTGACATGGCCCTTCATTTCTGGTATGACCTATTTCTCCAAACTGTAGAAAGACATGCTCCTATGAAACGGAAGAGAGTCAAGCACTTAAAACTCCCACCTTGGCTTACCAACAAAATCATGCAGGCTATGAAAACAAGAGATAGACTAAAATAAAAAAGGATATCCCGGCTTACAAGAAGCAAAGAAACCATGTCAAGACTCTGGTTCGAAATGAAAAAAAAACTTATTTTCAAAGGCTAATTGAAAACGGCAATGACATATCAATGTTATGGCGTGGAATTAATACCTTTATACGAACTTCCAAAACAGTCTGCAACATACCTCCATCTATTAATGCTGAACAATTCAACAAACACTTCACGACAATAGCTGACAAAATCCATGCAAAATCTACCAAACACACTCCCGGTCTATCAAGGGATATTGTTCAACGTATTGAGGATTTTTGTAATGAAAGACTTCCTCATGATGCTGCATTCCATATTCCTACTGTCACCTCTTATGAGGTGATGCAATACATCTTTCAACTTTCAAGCAAACGATCCACGGACCTTGATGCTATCAGTTCTCATTTACTAAAAATTTCGCTCCCCACCATACTGCCTTCATTGACACACATTTATAACTTGTGAATAAGAAACAGTATCTTCCCGTCTCATCATCAGTAGGCCAAGGTCATTCCACTGCCTAAATCTAAGACTGCTTCTGTACCCGATGATTACCGTCCCATCTCAATTTTGCCTCTTATCTCCAAACCACTAGAAAGACATGTTCACAAACATCTTTTCTGGAATCTTGACCAATTTGACTTATTATATCAATTGCAATCCGGCTTTCGCTCCCATCACTCCTGCCAAACTGCTTTATCCTTCCTGGTGAATGACTGGTTATCAGCCTTAAACAACCGCGAACTGTCTGGTACCATTTTCTTGGACCTGAAAAAGGCATTTGACCTAGTTGACTACAAAATTCTCCTTAATGAAGTCTCGATGTACTTGAAAAATCCAACATCAGTCTCCTTCTTCCGATCATACTTGACGCATAGAAGCCAATGTGTCTATGTCAACGGGTCGTATTCCTCGAGACAATTCGTAAAGTCAGGGGTTCCACAAGGCTCAATTTTAGGTCCATTGCTCTCCAGCTAAGAGACGAGTTGGTCGCCCCAAGACCACCTGGAGGCGATCCTGCGAGGAAGAGATGAGGAAATGCAACCTGTCATGGGGAGAGCTGAAGAAAGTTGCCCAGAACCGAGTACGCTGGAGGACTGTTGCCGAGGCCCTATGCTCCACAAGGAACTCAAGGGAATAAGCAAGCAAGCAAGCTCTTCAGCTTGTATATCAATGATCTACCATTGAGTATATAAAATGAAAGTATCAAATGCACTATGTTTGCAGATGACACCATTATCAGCATAAGCGACAGAAGCATAAATTCCATCCAATGCACCCTGAACGTTACCCTTGATGATTTACAAAAATGGTGTTCATCAAATAGAATGGTCATAAACCCATCAAAAACCAAGTGCATGATCCTAACTACAAGACAAAAACGTCAACGACAACCCCTAACCATCAACCTTATGCTAGAAAATGAAATCATTGAGCAAGTTTCTGAACACAGAGTGCTAGGCATAATTGTTGATTAACAACTAACTTGGGAACAACATGTCAATTCCTTATGCAAAACTATTGTTAAGAACATTTTCCTGCTCTCAAAACTGAGGCATTTTGTCACCACCAATGCATGCGCAATGTTTTTCACGCACACATAAATTCCCATATTAATTTTGCATCTGTTGTATGGGATGGCTCTATGGCAGTGCACTTGAACAAGATTAAATCACTGTACAGACGAGCTGCCAAGCTTATCATTTCCGGCTCAACATTGTGTATGGATGAAAAGATAAAAAATCTTGGCTTACTACCCTTCCAAAAACACCTCATCCTCAATAAAAAACCGCTGGCGCTGAACCTCCAGGTTTTGGAGAAAAAAAAGAAGATCGGGTTCGAACCCGCAACCTCTCGAGAAAAGAGGAGGAAAAAACGCACACACACACAAACACAAAAAACCAGGTCGGGTTCGAACCCACAACCCCTCGAAAAAAGAGAAGAAAAAAAAGTTTCAGCACAGAATCGAACCTGGTCATGCATGACCAAGAGCCCAATACTCTACCAACTGTGCCATTGAAAACTTGTATGTATATGAAGCATTTATAACGACCTTGTCACAAACCCCTGTGGTTCGTATTTTGCACTGTAAATTGTAGAAAAATGGATGATAGCATGAACTGTTTGGTATTTCATACGGATCTAACCCATCAACGTCAATATTCTTCTCGTAGTATCGCATTTTGGCGTCTGCTGGTAGAGGTTCAACATCGAAGCGTTTTGCTGAAGTAGGATAGATAACTCTGTTTGACTCGATGTCATTACGCTGAAAATTAATGGTCGTTGTCCCCAACATTTCCGGGACAGGGATTGATTAAATCATCATATTTTTGTGACACTGAGACCAGACCATCAAAACAATTAGCACTAGGCCTTGAATCAAATCGTCGTACGAGATCTTACGTTGACTGCAAATGTGCAACAGTGCCGAGTGATTGTGTCGACATTCAGTTAGTAACTTAGTTCGCTAGGCGATTCCACCACGACAAGGGCACGATTCTAACGCATCATGAAGAAGGCTGAAATGGTCGGTGTCGGTGGTCGTTGTGACTTTTGACCGGTACTGTACTCCATGCACCTTAACGGTCCGTGTGATTCGGGTGTAATCTTAAGCTTAACGATGTTTATTGGCAGTATTACACCCGAATCACGCAGCTGAGTGCGAGAATCTGGGTCACGTGTCGGCGTCTATTTTCATGGCTGGAGAGTGCCTGGCTAAAGTGCGTTAGAATCGTGCCCTTTTCACCCTCATTCCAGGCTTTTAACCAGCGAAGGCAACGATCTAGATGGTACATATACTTTACCGGTTTCACAAATGGAATGAATTTGACGCCAACACAGCGTAGTATCGCTTTTTTGCGTCTGCTGGTAGACGTTCATAATACAAAGAAGCCAAATGCTGTTTTGTGAACGTAGGAAAAGAGTTTGACTCATTAGGCTCTCACATCTATTGACTATGGAGGGAGGTGCTTCGGAGTGTACGAAATCCATTATCCTGAAAATTCTACTCGCAAATGACGTCACGTTATACGACGTCAAATGATGACGTCACAGATTTTGCAAAATGGAGTCTGTTGAATTGTTTTCATTGAAACACCAAAATGTAAAAAAGTCACTTTCTTTTAAAACCTCGATTCTGAAAATTTGATAATATTGAATGGGACCTAACTTCCAGTCAGTGTGCAAAATCTCAAGAAAATCCGTCCAGTAGTTTTTGAGATATAGGCCGTGGAGACGGGACAGACACACACACACACACACAGACAGACTAATAAAGTCTGTAGGACCTCCAGTAAACCTGGAGGGATAAATGCATCCTTATGCACAAAATTGCTCATTCACGAGCACTGAAGTATTTTACTGATCTCTTCATTCATCCCCAAACAAGCCATTCACTATCTCGCAACACTTTCATTCTACCACAACCTAGAGTTGACATTTTCAAAGGCAGTATTACATATTCAGGTGTTATGATATGGAATACACTCCCATTGCACCAAAGGAACAATACTTCCATGAAGTCTTTTAAAGCATCCATATGTGATTAACTATTCAGATGATCTCACTGCTGTACATATGACACGTATTGCTTGAACTTGAAGACTCACTGAGCTGACTGTTGTCAAAGGCATCTACTAAAATCTTTGTCATTGATGATCATATTCTTCATATACCTTACCAATTGTTGTACATAGATTAGCTACTGTGTATTTTTTGTCTTAATTATCCATGTTTTCATTTCTTTATGAGCAAGGACAATTTGTAAGATAGGCAGAAATGCCTAAAATTTCATCCTTGATAAATAAAGAATCAATCAATCAACCCCATTCATACCAAGAGTGCAGGCTGCTGATGGAAAATTCTCTTGTTGAAATAATTTGCAAAGGTTAGTTCTCTCCCTTGATTTATCCATCATTCTTGTTTTAGTGCAGATTGCTAATATTTAAAAAAAATCATATTTTTGACATCTTTAGGCAGGCACCTACCTTTCCTCTACATGCCCAATACTGTTTTGTTTGTTTTTAACTGAAAAAAGCAAAGCAATTTTGTAATTGTTCCTAATGGAACAAAACTGATGGAGATGAATGGAGGAGAGCTAACTACCTCACATCAGGAAAATAATGTTAACAAATTTTTAAAAGTTGCATTGTATTCTGGAATTTGCAGAGATAGATACTTCAGTGTAAGGGAAGGTCATGTTGGAGATTCTGGAATGAATTCAATGGATAATGCAAAAGAAAGTCATGCCTCTGTTTCCATTATTGAAATGTTGTTTGTAGATGATTCTTTTGCCTTACCTCCTGCTGTAGACAAATAATTCTTGTGGGAGAAGTCTGTCTTTTGTGTGTGTGGAAAGATATGTCAGACATTCTACAAAGGATAAAATGATATTTATTGAAGACAGCTGCAAAAGAAAGAATGAACAAAAGAAAGTGTTTCTGAAATGTTTACAAGAAGTTTAAAGTACTTAGACACAGCAAGGAGATGATGACTACAGTCCTACCATGGAGAGTAACACATGGCAGGAGCCGCTCAATGCCTCCCTCATCAGATGGAACCCCTGGCTGCTAGGATTTTAGGCTCCACTCCAGTAGCTCAGTCAGGGGTGATGCCAGTCGGCCAGAAAGGGTACTGAGGGGCATTGGGACAAAGTCAGATCAGGCAGGTCCAAACAAGATAATGCTTTTGTATGAAACTTTTTCCTGTTTTGTACAGTGATTGGCTTGCACTTTGCAGGAGAAGACTATGCCAGAGCTGTATGAGCTGGTCAACATCTACCAGCCTGAGGTGATATGGTCTGATGGGGACTGGGAGGCTCCGGATTACTACTGGCAGTCCCAGGAGTTCATAGCATGGCTCTACAATGAGAGGTGGGCTCTCAGAATGGGTTGCCAATCCCTCTGACTTGAAACTGCTTTAAGAAGCTTGGCTATCTGTGCTTGGATTGCACATGATGTCCTATGACACTACTGTAATGTTCTTGGGTATGTCACAGATGTAGTGATGACCCAAAACAGTATTCTGGTAGAACTGTGCGCCGTTTTAATCAGCCATTTGATACAGGGAATTCTGGGATCTCCAGGGGGAGGTAACTCTTATCCAAAGGACAGTTATGAAAGAATTGCTTCCCTTAGTTCTGCAGTTATTTTTACTAAAATGTTACAACTACATTCCGCCCTTGCTGCCATTCCTACATAGTCCCTTTGCACCCAGGAAAGGTGAATGACAGCTCTCTTATTTTCCTTTTCAAATTCATTGCTCCAAGTTTAGGGACCATTTGGGGAAGGTCAGGTCTCAGCTCCTCAAGGGTGTAACCTGAATGCTAAATTTAGAACTGAGTCAGAGGAAAACAATGGGAAAGGGAGCAGCTGGAGCTTGGCTGACAGTGAGGTCAGTAGGGGAATACAGCAAGGAGTGAAGAAAGGTGGAGTGGGGCATTGCATGACAAATCAAATCAATCGACATAGAACCAATGCACATGCCCCGAGGACTACAACACAATTCTGCATGGCCTGTATAATTCAGGCATCATGTTGTGCTAGCCTGGCCTGACACTATGAAGTTTAGTTCATTGTAGCGATCGTCAGCAGTCTCTAAGTGTAAAATGCATGTGCTGGTTTGCTGCACATGCTGGTCTTTGGACCAGGGTGATTACATTTCTCTTTATGGTTGTAATTCCAAAACAAGCCAACAGATAACCTACAAAATGTAATGGATTAATGCTTTGTTGAAATCGTGACCTTGCAATAAATTTGGAACTTAATGAGTTATTTTGTACACAAAATAGCTAACTTACGCACGCACCAACCAACTGCAAAACACAACCCCCTTAGCGAAGATAACCACCATGTCACTGCAGTGGCTGAAGGAGGAAATTCTGCCTCTGCCTTCTGTTGCATGACATCTGTTGCATGACATCCAGTTTACCATGCTGTTCAGACATGATAAGGAAATGGCATATCTGAAGCTTTTTTTTGTTCCTGTATTATTCTGACCCACTTAGAATGATGGTTCATCAATATTCAACAAAGACTTTTGTGGCACTGAAGAAGAGACTGCAGCCCAAATTCAGATAAAAGTATTGTTGGCAGTGAATGATGGCCTACAGTTGACCCACAATGAATTGGTCAGCACTCAGTTTTTAAGAAGGGACTCTTGTGTTGTATGGAACTCACATACTATCTTTACAGTTTATTTTATTTATTGTTTATCTTTTATTGGGTAGCTTGTGGTTACCTTATATCCTCTCTGAAAAACAAAATGAAAAGGAATAGAGGAAAATGCCAAGGCCCAGATTGAGCAGAAGTGGACAGCTTTTGAGATGGTGCCTTTGTTGGTTTTCCCCTCAGCCCAGTGCGGGACACAGTAGTGACCAACGACAGATGGGGCAAAGGAGTCCTTTGCCACCATGGGGGTTTTCTCACCTGTGCAGACAGGTACAACCCAGGTAGGTCTCACAGTACACGTAGAGGAATCTTTTGTTGAGAAGTTACTGTATTGGTTGCTTGTGTTTGCTTTTCTTTTAGTATCAGGGGTTATGTTTTGTTTACTTTGTCCATAATTGGAGAGGGAAGATAAGGAAGGAAGGATACCACTGCACTTGGAATTGGAGGTGTTAGATTTTACTAGGAATTCTTCATGACCTCTGACACACCATTACAAGGGGGCTGAAGAGGTGCAGAGCCAAAGGGGAGGAAGTGAAGACAGCTGAGCACATGTTGAAAGAGCAGAGGTGTGTCTTCGAAGTCATGTGTATATTTGATTCATTGTTGAGTGATTATTGAACGTTACAAGACTGGAGCTGTGATGAAACCCCAAGTTGGATGACAGAGTGGAATTAAAAAAACCAAAACAAATTTGAACGAGAAGGTTTATTAGTTGTCTCTTTGTCCTGCAGTATTTCCCTTGTGAGCTGTATGTCAAATCCTTTCATGGTTGATGATGTGAACACAAAGTGCAATATTAAAATGTTTCCCTCAGATTTTAAAAAATCCTCTGGTTGTGTAAGATTTGGAGTATTGTTGACTATGAGTTTTCCAGGGAAACTGACGACCCGAAAGTTTGAGAATGCAATGACTCTGGACAAGGCATCGTGGGGATACCGTCGCAATGCAGGCATAGCCGACTACCTGACGATTGAACAGGTGCTGGAGATTTTCATCACAACCATCAGGTAAGAGGATGGTTAGAACAACCTAGGCAGGCTGCCAGTTCAGGTGATGCTTGAAGTGTTTGCCATAACCATAAGGCACAAGTTTACCTAACATCATGATTGTCCTTGAATTTATATATATATATTTAATGAGAACTTTTATACAAGGAACATTATAAAGTACAAATTTTTGGATCATTAATGAGTTTTGCCCAACAAGAAAAAAAAGAGTTAATTCCTTTCAAACAACAACGTCTCTTGTCTTCGGGGAAAAGCTTCCGTATTTGGGCCACATGAGTGGACTCATTTGAGGAGAGGGGTGTGAGCAAGACAGCCAAGCTGGCGGGAAACACAAACTGGTGGGACACAGCATCTGATTTGCTGCGTTTGTATCTCTCTCCCCCCCCCCCCCCCCTCCCCCCCTTTGAATGGTCAAATCCTTTTGTCACTCAATACCGCTTGCCAGTCATATGTTGTTGCATGCTAGCTTGTAGGGCCTGGCATCTTGGCCATCTTTCCAAACCCCTCTCCATGGACGAGTTTATGGAAATCTTTCCGTATTCTGTCCTGAACGTGTCCTTCCATTGCAGTAAAACATGTACATGTATCACCAAGGAAGTTTTTTGTGGTCAGAATTATTAGGTGTGTTTTACTGGAAGGAATGATTTCTCATCACATGAAGAACCAATTAAAGTGACCATCGCTTGTTGCATTCTATTTAGCTTGCTTTATGATTCATGGTTGCAAAAGATTACTTCAAGAGGTTTGAATTGGATAATCGTCAGAGTTTGTGTAAAATTGAAAGCCAAGTAACTTGCAGGTAGGTTTGAGATGTTTATAAATGATAAGACACCCACACTCACATGCCTTTTGTTTTTGCTCAGTTGTGGAGGCAACATGGAGATCAATGTGGGGCCGACAAAAGATGGGCGGATCACAGCCATCTATGAGGAGCGACTGCGCCAGATGGGAGCCTGGCTGGCAGTCAATGGAGAGGCAGTGTATGGCAGTAGACCTTGGTCCCACCAGAACGACTCTCTCTCCCCCAATGTCTGGTCAGTGGGCAGTCTCTTTGCCTGCAGTGCTTAGTGATTCTCGAGGAGTAGAGTAGTCAAGATGTGGTCAAAACTGGATTGAAGGAGTCTTGTGTCTTTGTCTTTACATCGTGTTGTATCTACACAGATTACACCTGTGGATGTTTGCACTTTTAGTCTTCTATGTTTTTGTTGTCATGTGCTTATGCGTGTGAATGTTGACTGTGTTTGACTGCAAAACGGTATTTGAATTCATTGTTTGCTTGATGATAGAAATAGTTTTGTCAGTCAATCATTGCACCTTCCTATACTTTTTTCATCAAATTTGCAGAGGACAATGCCCCAAAATTTGTCTCTCTCTCTTAAAAAAAGAAGCAGTTTTGTTTAATCTTCCATTGACTCTTATTTAGTCATTAGATTGTAAAAGTTGCTGATGATGGGCTGGGTGAATGGTATAGTTAGATAGTCCTGTTGTGGCCCAGTGTTTGGGATTCATGTGGACCTTATGCTGAGGATTTTTGCTCTTTACTGCTCCATTTACATATACTTATGTAAAGTACGTATATAAGTAAGGACCTCCAAACATGTCATTAGTTGCACTGGTCATTTCAGAGATGCAGACCTGTAATATCAGTGGGGGTCAACCAGGTGCATTTTCTGTTTTGGGTATTTCCTACCTCTACTACCCCTCCAGAAAGGATCTGTTGCTGATATACTCAATACTCTGCAAAGCAATATAGCATAATGGAAAAAAAAAGACTGATTAGCCCAAGTCCCTGGAAGCAAAGATAACTAGGGTTCAGTTAGCCCATCTAAGGCATGATTGCTTCTACTTATACTGGTGTATCATGCCTCATTGCAAAAGTCATTTTCTCTACTTTCTTTTAGTAGTGGAGTTTTCCATGAAGTGTCAACTGTCTAACTCTAAGAATAGAAAGCAAATCAGAGATGTAAAATGAATTTGAAGTTAGACCAAATAAAAGTGCCGTACTTGCACTTGTGCGGCAATTTTCCCCAACACTGCATGTCCCTGCATGTGATGATGATGATGATGATGATGATGATGATGATGATGATGATGATGATGATGATGATGATAATGATGATGATGATGACGATCACGACGACGTTGACGATGACGACGACGACGACGACAATGATGATGGTGGTGGTGGTGGTGGTGATGATGTCTGCTTATCTTCCAGGTACACCTCCAAGAAGTCTGAAAATGGCACTGCTGTTTATGCCTTCCTTCTCCAGTGGCCCCAGAGGAATACATTGACCTTGGGCTCTGTGATCTATAACCGCCAGGTCAAGGCCAATCTGCTTGGGTACCCTGACAGCGTTGAAGTACAGAAAGCACCCGAGGGACTGAAAATCATGCTGCCCTTCCTCTCTGTCTCCCAGCTGCCCTGCCAGTGGGCCTGGGTCTTCAAGATGACAGGTCTTGAGTAGAGCAGTGTTCTCTGGTTGTCAAAGCAATCATTGGGTCTTCATAGAGAGCTTTTCTGCAGGAACTAAAATCGTGGGATTGTATAGAGTAAAGAGGTTTGCATTGGCTGTAAAGAAATTAAGCCAGGATATATAGACTGGCTCAGCTTTTCAAGCAGTTGGACTTTCAGTAGAGATGTGCACATTGGTAATCAGAAATATTGAATAAAGTGGTGTGCTTTAGATTTATAGATGTTGGGTTTGGAGTCATGCTATGCACTTTACTTAACAGGACATCAGATCAAATGAAATGAAATGTAAGCTTTGGTTAGGCAAAACAAAACAAAAAAAGTTGCTGTTACAGTAACCCAATCGTAAACTTTGATTTGATATATACCATGAATAAAATGGGAAAAAAAGAAAAAAGAAATGGATGACAAATGATAAACTGTATGCTACAAGAAACCCATTATCTACATTAAACAAGCGTTTTCAGAGAAAGAAAAAATTTAGTTCATGATCAATCTGGTCTCTTAAAAATAGTTTTGGGCCGACCAACTGATCCTATATTTTGGGGGGCCTTGTTACAGTAACCACAACTTTTTTTTCACTCAATGAATGTATCTGGTCTTGACATTATCAGAATGTTAGGTCTTTAACTAGAAAATGAAGTAGTTATGGGATCTTTCTATGAGAGTTCATGTAAACAAAGTTTGCCAGTTAGCTTACTACGAGTTAAGGAAGATTAGCACTATTCGTCACTATCTTTCACAACAGGCCACTCCTGACACTCTGCTAAACAAACTGCAAAAAGTCCAAAACGCTGCTGTTAGATTAGTTTTTAGAAGTCCCAAGAGAACTCCCACATCCAAACTCCTTTGTGCACTGCATTGGCTCCCCGTCGCTCAGAGGATAGAGTATAAGCTAGCCACTATGTGTTTCAGCTTCTTCAATCAAACTGCACCACACACACTCAAAGAAATTCTCACTGTCTACACCCCCGCTAGAAATAACCGTTCAGCTGCAGACACCAAAACGTTAAATGTCCCCCATCGCAAAAAGAAAACCCAAGGACAGCGAGCTTTTTCTTATATCGGCCCTGTAATGTGGAATAGCCTACCTTTCCCTGTCCGTCAATCTGATTCCATGTCCCAGTTCAAAACCTCCCTTAAGGCACACCTGTTCCGGTCAGTCTTTCCTAACGAGCAGTGAGGTGCTTCACAAGGCACCTCTTTAATGTTTCATGTTTTATGTATTGCCTGCTAGGTTAAGTAGTTGTATTATATTTAACTCTTTTTGTTTCAACTGTACAGTGTGCGAGTGTTGGAATGCTTTGTATGAATATAGACTTTTCATTATAAACGCCATGAGCTTGCCTATTAGGGAAGGTATGGGCGTATAAGTAGTCTGTATTATTATTATTATTATTATTATTATTATTATTATTATTATTATTATTATTATTATTATTATTATTATTATTATCTCATGTATGGAAAGTGCAACAGTTATTAAGATGAAGGATGTAGAGAAAGGGCCTTATTCGTCATCATATTTGCCTTTATCAGAGAGTGGGAGTGGAATACTGCTGTGGTGACCGATGTTGGGTAAAGCAAATTGTTTCAATCCTCCATATATGCATAGATGGGAAGTTCCACTGACTTTCAAGATGTTGGGTCCAGAATGGTGACTGAAGGACTATATGTATCAAGAAAGTATCCGACCTTGCAAGATAATTCAACATTTATCAAAGTATTGGTGTTGAGAGAAACACCTGTTTTCAGTGTTGGAGATTAGGTGGAGATACAATAGCTGTCCATCATGCCTTGGTATATAAATTGGTGCTTTGGGCCTTGAGCAATGAAGTACGTGAAGTTCAACATCATATTTTTGCAAGCACAGAAATGTGGCTATGTTTATATGAACCCTGCATAAAATATTAGGTGTTTTGTGTCGTAAATGGGATGCTGCCTTTTGAACAAAAGTTGAGTATATTTGAGATATTAATTAATTTGTAGTAGTGGGAAATGACATTCGTTTGAAGAAGCAGCTCTTTGTCTCAAACTGTGTAAGTCTGAATCACATGATGATAAAAACAAAAATTCAAATGAAATGGGCGACATTGGGGATGAATACCGTTTATTTGTGATTTTTTCAAAGATGAGTGATGTAAACTTTTGTCAGCTTACTTTTGTAGAAGACCAAATAGCTAAAAATTTAAGCAGCTCTTTGGTAGCAGAAAGAAGAAGGTACTGTCAAAACTTGTTGAATTCCTGAATACTATTTGTAAAAAATTAACTGAATAACTCTAAGCCACAATTTCAATGCTTATGTTGCGTGTATTGAGTTGTATTTTTGACTCACATGCGAAGCAAAAGTGAGTCTATGTACTCACCCATGTCGTCCGTCTGGGCGTCTGAGCGTCCATGAAAAACTTTAACGTTGGATTTTTCTTGGAGACTATGAAGTCTATCAACACCCAATTTGACATGATGGTGTATGATGACAAGGCGTCAAAAAACATACATAGTGACTTGACCTTGCTTCAAGGTCAAGGTTGCAGGGGCCGTAAATGTTGTCTAAAAAACAGCCATTTTTCACATTTTCCCAATTTCCTCTGAAGTTTTTGAGATTGGATACCTGTCCTATATATGGTGTATAGGGCAAAGTAATCCCTATCTTTTGATACCAGTGTGATTGACCTTGCTTCAAGGTCAAGGTCACAGGAGGTCTTTAAAGTTGGATTGCATACATATTTTGAAGTGACCTTGACCCTGAACTATGGAAGATAACTCTTCCAAACTTCATAACATTGTAGTACACATGTTATACTTTGATACTAGGTCACCCGTGTTGTCCATCCAGGCGTCCGGGCGTCCGTCCGGGCGTCCGGGCAGACCAGGCGTCCGGGCGTCCTGTAATCCGTTAAAAACTTTAACGTTGGATTTTTCTCGGAGACTATTAAGGCTATGTTTCACTGAAAATGGGGGTCCAAACGACAAAATCGTCAATTTTTAGATTTTGGCGTCAGTTCACTCTCGAACCATCCTAGAACACGTCTCTGCTATTCATTTGGTTCAAATTACGTGTAAAAGTACCAAAAACCGCACAATTCAAGAGTGCTATGACGTATTTTAATCATAATCAAGCTTTATTGATTCGCAAAATTCACTGTCTTCCTTCAACGATCGGAGAGACGATCGTTCGTGTGATTGCCGCGTGCCGTATACCGTTGGAACGGCTATCCTCTGCACCTCATGAATATTAACAATGCTTGGGTGTAGCTATTGATATACGCCAATCAGAAGCCGTTTTCTATCGCTTAGGAGTTCAAGAAAGTTAGGAGAACATTGGCTGAAACAGGTCACATGACCAAATAACGCGGCCTGATTGGCTCCTAGCGTAAACAACATGGCAGCCTCCGGTTGAATCGATTCTCGCTTCGATCGTGTTTGTGCCTGTTACTCGCAAATCATGGGTCGAAAAAAGCAACTGACGGTGCAGTATCAACGCAGAAAGTCTTCGGAAAAAAGAAGCAGCTCGCCGCAGCTCGAGAGACTCGCTGGGAGACACAAAAGCCAGACCTCCCCGCTGCTTCTCCTTCGCAGTCCGCACAACCGTCAACATCAGGAGCGAGCAAGTCAACGGTGCCTCATGAGAGATCGAGATCTCCCCAACCAAGCACCTCATCTGGACTTCGAGGGTCTTTGAAACGTCCTTCTACACCACCTGCTGTACCAGGACCCGATGGGAAACTTCTACGCTTCGGTGAGGAGTCTGATCCAAGCAACGGGACTGAAGTGAAGGTGTGTGAAAGAACGTGCACCACTCAAAAGCTCAGCTACTGCTTCCTGGCATCTGAGAACAATTGTTGACTTTGATGAGCTGAATGAACTGATAAAACTTTTATTGTGCCCTCAGTGTGGACTTGAGACTGTTGAAATTAGATGTGATGGCTCTCAGATCAAAGGTTTGTCCGTCCCAATGACCCTGTTCTGCAAGGCGTGTGATGCAGACCTTTATATCAAAGCGGCACACAAGCAAGAAACTGACTTCTGGCAAAGCCTTCGAGGTAAACAGAAGAGCAGTTATTGCTAGCATGCTGTCAGGACTTGGTGTCTACAACTTCAACAAGTTCTGTGAATATATGAACTTGCCTGGAATACAACCCAGTGCCTACCACAACCACTGTGACCAAATCTTTGATTCCACGGCAGATCATCAGCATTGTGTGAGATCAAAGGCTGTCAAGCGAGTGAGAGAGGCCTACAAAAAAACTCTATCCAGAACTGCAGGAGGATGACACTCTGGACATCTCTGTGAGAAAAGCTCTGTTGAGGAAGGAGGGAGGCCCTGCATATCTCTCTGGTGGCTTCTAAACATCTGTAAGCTACATCCAAGAGACTTTTGATTTCTATCACTTTTATTTGCAGATTTTCTCATATTTAGTATTCTTGTGCATGTTTTGTGTCCAAGAAAGATTTTCTATCCAAGAACAGTACAAGTGACTGTCCTGCTGTCAGTATAACAGCTCAAAGCTGAATTAAAGGCCACTTTGAAGTACTTGGCTGCTGAAAGACTTCCAAAGGGTAGACACATGGTGGTCGAGTGCTCACATGGCTGTCAAGTTGTTCACATGGATAGTAAACAACAAGGAGAGAGAGACAAGGAAAAAAAGAGAGATTGGCCAAAGCTAGGATGGAAAGAGCTCTGCAGAGGAAGGAGAGGCCCTGCATACCTGTCAAGTGGCTTCTAAACATCTGTAAGCTACTTCTAAGAGGCATTTTGACATCAATAACTTTAATTTGCATTTTTCTCAAATTCTGTATTTGCGCGCATGTCACATCATTAGTGTTTTCATATTTTAGTCAATTTTGGAAGGAAACCCCTGAAAATTTTACTCCAACTTCAAAATGTGTCACTTTTATCATCCACAGAAACATTTCATGTCTAAATTTAATAGAGATGCCTATAAAACACCACAAAGTTTAATCTTCATCAAAATTTAGCATGCGGATGTACATAGAGTGAATAAAATTAGTTTTGAAATACATACATATTTTTTGTCCTTATTTTCTCTCTGCTACATAGTAGACCTTATAATAATGGCCTTATGGTCATAATTTGGGACTCCCCAGAGCAACAGAAGATACTTAAACTGAGTTACTAATACATTGCAAAAACGATGAAATGTTGTTATAAACACCCATTAAACTTATTTATTTGGGGGGTTACAATTTTGAAATAATTGTAGAATACATTCTTTTTAACAGGATGAGGATGTGCAACAACAAAAATCAAAAAAAAAA
>JAWQFJ010033793.1:2500-7500 GCA_034096865.1 Theodoxus fluviatilis
CACTCACTCACTCACTCACTCACTCACTCACTCACTCACTCACTCACTCACTCACTCACTCTCTCACTCACTCACTCACTCAATCACTCACTCACTCACTCACTCACTCACTCACTCACTCACTCACTCACTCACTCACTCACTCACTCACTCACTCACTCACTCACTCACTCACTTCACTCACTCACTTCACCCACTCACCCTCACTCACTCACTCACCACTCATCACTCACTCACCACTCACTCACTCACGTCGTCGTCGTCGTCATCATCATCATCATCATCATCATCATCATCATCATCATCATCATCATCATCATCATCATCATCATCATCATCATCATCCAACCAGCATAATTATATAGTCACTCACTCACTCACTCACTCACTCACTCACTCACTCACTCACTCACTCACTCACTCACTCACTCACTCACTCACTCACTCACTCACTCACTCACTCACTCACTCACTCACTCACTCACTCACTCACTCACTCACTCACCTCACTCACTCACTCACTCACTCACTCACTCACTCACTCACTCACTCACTCACTCACTCACTCACTCTCACTCACTCACTCACTCACTCACTCACTCACTCACTCACTCACTCACTCACTCACTCACTCACTCACTCACTCACTCACTCACTCACTCACTCACTCACTCACTCACTCACTCACTCACTCACTCACTCACTCACTCACTCACTCACTCACTCACTCACTCACTCACTCACTCACTCACTCACTCACTCACTCACTCACTCACTCACTCACTCACTCACTCACTCACTCACTCACTCACTCACTCACTCACTCACTCACTCACTCACTCACTCACTCACTCACTCACTCACTCACTCAAATCAACAACAAGATGAACTAAAATGTAAAATACTTTTTTATTCAGTTCAAACAAAAACCAAAAAACAAACAAATACTTATAAAAACTCATATTGCGGGGGGATTGCGGGGGATTGCGGGGGATTGCGGTGTTTAGTACTTAGTACTAAAAACCGCAATCCCCTGAAATCCCCCGCAATTCCCTGCAATCAATTATAATTTAATTATTCATTTCTTCACGCTGTGGCAGTCTGTGATTAGCATATTTGTTTGTTTCAGTCACCATGAGATCAATCATTCTGTCATCAACAAAAAGTTCGAAGTAATCATTCGGTGTTTGGTTACGAGGAACAGTCACTTTCAAACCCCGTTGACCGGTGAATGTAGGAACATCATCAATTTGTCCGTAATCCACCTCAATCCATCCATCATCATCATCATCAACATCGGTTGTAGCTGCATGTTGTGCTTCGCCTTCCTGTGCTGGCTCGTCTGCCACGCCCACTTCGAGTTGTAAGGCTTCTCGATCGAGATCGAAGCTGATGCACACCGCTCAGATTGAGTCGATTCTGGGTCAAAATCTGATAAAGCATCTTCAAAATCATCATCACTCTCACTATCGCTATGGAGGTGAATCTAGCGGAATGCATCTCGACTCGACTCACGGCTTTCTCGGTCCATTTCCTTCACAAAAACAGTAAAAACCACACATCAATCGTGTACGTATTCTAAGGGATGTAACTCTGAGATATTCTTCGGGTTAATTGCTTCAAAATACTTTTTTATTCAGTTCAAACAAAAACCAAAATACAAACAAATACTTATAATAACTCATACTGGGGGGGATTGCGGGGGATTGCGGGGGATTTCAGGGGATTGCGGGGGATTGCGGGGGATTGCGGGAGATTGCGGGGGATTGCGGGGGATTGCGGTGTTTAGTACTACCCGAAGAAATAGATGAAAACAAAGGAAGTGACGGATGGCCAGTGTAAGATGGCGGAATGCGTTGCCATGCAACAGTGCATGTACATGATGTGATGTGTGGAGATGTGTATGCTGTCGTGCTGGATGGTGTGGGCAAGATTTGGCGTGACTGCTATTTCATTTCATCACTCCTCCTTTGTGTCCAAAGCATTTCGAATCTTCTCATCGTTGAAATGAGTTCATCTTGCGTCTCTCGGCACAGTGGAACCAGTCTCAGAACACAAGACTAAGCATTTCTGGGAAATACCCATTAAGGATTTTCGGAAGGCTCAGGATGTCTTAGAAAGGTTTCAGTCAATGGGAATATTTCTCTTAATCCACGCCTCGATGCTTGGATTCCGTCGTATCTTCTCTCAAGACGGTGCCTCTTACAAAATATAATTAACCTTTGGTTTGCTTCGCTGTGTATATGTAGGCTAAGATCAAAACCACACAGAATTTGGAATCACAGAAATATTATCTGCAGAAATGCTTTGAGTAACTTTCAAAATGTTTCGAAAGATGAGCACGGTCAACGTCTCCTCCCTATTCTACCACGTGACACCACCGTTTACCCAATCATAAGACACAGACTTTTCGAAGGTGCAATTTGTGTTTCTTCCACCAGACTAGCGTCCATTCTGAGTTCATTCTAGTTCACTAGAGACTTCGCCTGCTGACTCGGGTTCACAGAATGTTCTGAGTTAACAAACACGGGGCGAAACCGAGGTAAGAAGCAATCATGTCTTCTGGTTTCTGTCAGAAGTCCAAACAGTTCCAGTCTATGTTTTGCAGAATTCTGTTTCTCCTTTCCCTTCAAAGTAGATTCTCTACCTACAAAAATCTATTTTCTTCACAGCCAGAGTGGACCATGATAAGATTGCATGTAGACCAGACACAGACTTGCGCGGCGAGATGTTTTAGCTCTCTCAATTCGGTAACTTCCTGTGCTGAATCGATCAGTGAAAAAGAACAAGTGCGGCTGCTTCTGATGTTACACAAATCTGGTTATCGATCTTTATCTGGAGTCTTTACTCATTCCTTTGAAGAACGTTGCAAGGTGTGAGTGGAGGTGGTCACGTGTAGAACATTCTGATAAAGCTTGTGATCGATTTCACATCATTGACTCTGTGGCGGTGTCACAACTCCAGACCTGGAATATGCTCTTGATGAGGAACAAGGAACCCAACTTCCACTCAATGAACTTGTCGCGATTGAGAACGCTGACATATACGATCTGCATCCCTTTTTACTCGTCGTTCAAGATTATTCCTTCCCAGCAAAACTAAAACCAAGTAAACACATTAGCAAGTCTCATCCCCAACTCCAGGATTTTCGCCCTTCAGTCGTACTGCGTGACTCGTTGCTGTTCAGTCCGTTGCCGTAAACATTCATCATTCCTTACTACTTACTGCGATTCAGCAATTCCAGCAGCACCGAGAATAAACAGACGGCGAAACTCACCTTGGCAAGCCTGTTTCCGATCGCCGGGCTTATTCCCTTCAGAAGTAACGTGAGATCCCAACGCTAACGCACTCGGCTCGATTCAGAACGTCGTCGGAACCATTCGTCAGCTCGTTTTATTCAGCATTGAAGAGTTCCAGCAGCAGCAACACAAAGCAAGCATTCACATTCCTCTTGTTTTTTCTTCCCATGTCCTTACCTAGATCCTTGACCTGTTCCTTTCGGAAGTGGGGACACAACCCTAACGTCGAAGCAGTTGGTGCGATTCCGTGCCCAGATGCGACGAGACACCTACTCATATTATTCCAAACTAAACGCTTCCAATCCCTCTGACACACAGCAAATACCGCCATTCCTCTTCCTCTACTAGGGTCTTTCCCGGATGCCTGGCCTGTCTGAAAGCGCTAGAACGACTCTAACATCACTGCATTTGATCCAGCAAAGTAAGTTGACGCAACCACTCATCATTCCTTTCTACCCAACTATCAGCGGACTCAGCAACAAAGAAAATACTGAAATCAGCTCCTTCCTGTCCCACCAAGTCTGTTCAAAAATGCCGGACCTGTTCCCTTTAGAGGTGGTGTTCGACTCCAACTTCAGTGCACTTGTGACTTTGTTCAGTTATCATCACAGCCTGTGACTGGCTCACTATACATGTAGAGGACTGACGGATACCTGGAATTTTGACCGGATGTGGCTAACTACCGGAGAGTGTCAGGAAGGCAGAGCCGAAACTTTTGACCACTGGTGTTTTTCTTCTGAAGACTGTCGGCCATCTCGCTCCTTTCTGAGTTTCTCGTTGTGGCAGAGCTTATCTTCATTTCTGACTACTTCGCACTCGACTGTCCCAGCGCATGAACACTGAGCAGATAATGATATCTGCCTTCTTCTGCCCGAGTCTGTTCTTGAGAAAGACCCCAGGCCTGCTCCCTTCAGACGTGGTGGACTTCTGGGCGGCCTCCAAGCAGTTTGGTCCTGTACAGGGCAGTGACGCAACACAGAGCCAGCAGCATCAGCATCAGCAGTACGTATCCACCCAGGTTCTGGCACACTGTGAACAGGTACAAAGTCTGGTCACACCAGTCGTTTGGTGAGTGCATCCTTGGGCGAAATGCGGGCATGAAGATGGACATGCACCAGTAGGTCCCCAAAGCGTGCCAAGCCAAAAGGAAGGTTGCCAGTATGGCGTCGATGACCTTGTAGGTGCCGGAGGTCAAGGTCGCGGGGTCAGATGGGTCAAAGAAGAGGTCGCTGTCCTCGCTCTGGTTCTGTGCGTTCTTCCACAGGACCATGACGATCTTGAGAAGCCAGAAGCAGCCTGCCACCATTTGGTAGACCGGAATCCTCGGCTGGATGGGGCACTCCGTTAGGTACTTCACTCCTGCAGCCAGACACAAAGAAACATGGGGAATGGAGGCTGTTGCAAAGGTCACTGTGGATTTACTAACAGCAGAAGTAGGAATTAAGTGCAGCAGAAAGTGTACCAGCAGCGAAGGCATCGTTGCCATCGTCGACGTCGTCGTCGTCGTCCTCTTCCTCCTCCTCCTCCTCCTCCTCCTCCTCCTCCTCCTCCTCCTCCTCCTCCTCCTCCTCCTCCTCCTCCTCCCTCCTCCTCCCTCCTCCTCCTCCTCCTCCTCCTCCTCCTCCCTCCTCCTCCTCCTCTTCCTACTACTACTACTACTACTACTACTACTACTACTACTACTACTACTTCTGCTGCTGC
>JAWQFJ010033793.1:12500-22500 GCA_034096865.1 Theodoxus fluviatilis
TTCTCTCCCCCCATTCTGTTTGGCCATTAGGAGGCCATTAACTGCTCGGTTAATGCATCCCGACGCTAATGGTGTTATGACATAGCAGCAGCCAGGTTTCTCTGGGGCTGAGACGAATGCATTATGTGTTTCACCGGCAGGTCGAACATTGATTGTCTTAATTTCCCCTAAAATTGCCACAGCAGAAAGAGAATATCCCATAACGGTACCGTAACGAACAGACGCTGAGTCCATCTATCCAAAGGAGGCAGGGAAGAAATAGAACTACGATTTCCCTCATTTTAGCGGGATCATTCCTTGATGGTAAATTGCTTGTCTCTTCGTAACGTCTGGGTGATTACCCGAAGGTTCATTGACCGCTGGGCTCCATTACAGGGTAAGATCAGCTCTCGAATTACTCGAGCAGAAAGACCTTAAAGGGCGCATTGAGTGTTGACGCGTTACTCAGTAGATGTTGTGGGGTTTCTCTGCCTGAGCCGCCAGGGGCGGGTTTCAAAATAGGTAGTCGATCTTGGTCGCAAGATCTTGCTTCGCAGTAAGAGCTAGCTAAAAAAGAAACTACCCAACGTGACGAACTAATGCGCATGCGTAGACGTCACGACAAGAGGTGAACTAGCCACATTTCAATGGCCGACGTGTTGCCGGTTCACTCAGAAAACGCTCTATTTCGAGATACTAGCAACCCATCCAAAGAAAATATAAGCCATGCACAGCATTAATTTATCAAAGGTGTATGTTGAATGCGTCAATAGGTCGTGAAAGCTTTTACATTTTACACATCGAATGCAGGTCGACGCATCCACGCCGAACTTTTGTCTCCAAGATGGCGGCGCGCACTGTACTCATGCTGTCCGCCATCTTGAATCTTAAAAGCTAGGCACCTCTCAAGCTGCCTCGCTCAATCTACGCTCGTCTACGATTGGCTCGCTAGCAAGCAAAGAATGAAACTGCCCATTCGGCGAGATCTGCGTAGATCTACCGAGATCTTCGCATTTTGAAACCCGCCCCAGAGAGAAGGCTTCGAAAGATTTCAAGCCAAAGATTCCAGGTGATGAGCGGCCCATCTAACAACTCAGGCGTTTGGTAAATGACGGCAGCTTGCTTTTCGGGAGACACAGAGAGAGAGAGAGAGAGAGAGAGAGAGAGAGAGAGAGAGAGAGAGAGAGAGGGAGGGAGGGAGGGAGGGAGGGAGGGAGGGAGGGAGAGAGAGAGAGAGAGAGAGAGAGAGAGAGAGAGAGAGTTTGATTTAAAAAAACTCTATTTAGGCCGACCGCCCTTCACAATTCAGCATTAAAGCTCACAAGGTGAAAGATTGCTAACAAATAATCAACAGCAGTTTTCCTCCCGAAGTTTAATCACATAGTGGATGTAAATAGCCACATCTCTTATTATTGTCATATTTGACGTAGACATCAGTTGTTTAAGTTGTGTTCCTGGGTCTAAATGTTGTTTAATATACTTTTTCCTGAAGTCATTATAGACAGCGCAGTATATCAAGGTATGGTTTTCTTCATTTTCATTACAAAAAGGACATTTCGAGTAATTGCATTGTGGACCAAAATGGTGTCTCTTGTTCTATAGGTTGATTGTGCCAAAGATGAACATTGTCAAGGCATCACGAAATTTCTTACTTGTTATCAATTTATTTTACCCCTCGTCCCCAAATTGGTTCTTGAAAGAAGAGTACCAACGGTATATTACAGTATATTACACCGGAGAAGAGAGAGAGAGAGAGAGAGAGAGAGAGAGAGAGAGAGAGAGAGAGAGAGAGAGGGCAGGCAGACAGGCAGGCAGACAGACAGACATACATGCAGACAAACAGACAGACAGACAGACATACACGCAGACAGGCAGACAGGCGGTCAGACAGACATACGGACAGAAAGGCACACAGACACACGGACGGACGGACGGAGAAAAAAAGTTGTCCTTTTTCAGTGTATTCAATCTGGTCTATCATCCTCCCAAGTTCACCACAAAAAGTGCCCGTTCGCTCTCTTTTCTTCCCACTATGATCAGCTGGAAAAGCCCTTATACATTCGAGTCAATGCACGCCATTGGGAACACATTCACCCTGTGTTCAACAAAAGGCAACGGTGCTCTTTCTCATTTTACTTCCCACTGTGATCAGTGAAGAAGCTCTTTGTTTTCAATTCAGTGCATACTACCGGATCATATTCAACCAAAGGTCACCACAAGGTATCGGTATTTCACTCCTTTTTCTTCCCACCGTGATCAGCGTGGGAGGAGGTGTATGCCCTGTGGTGCGGCACCTCTCCAGGGACGCTTGACATCGTGATTGGTAAAGACGGAGAGGTGAGACAAATGGCGGCAGCTCGAGAGGAAGACATGATCAGTCGTGGCCTGCCATGGCTCCCTACAACTTCCCTTGAGAGATCATCAGTGGACAGCGATCGAATGGCGCGCTCCACAGGGCACCCCCTCGCCTTTGAAAGTAATCCTCTCTCTGGAGATGAGGTTTCCTAAAGGTCACCCACCTCGTTTGACCACGTCCAGGACCCATCCTGGGCCATTTCTCTGTTGTCAAGGCGACCTTCGCGGTCTTGTGATCGGGATTCCTTCCAGCCAAAGAGGGTAAATAACTGCTGGAAAATATTATTTTCTACACGTAATACTGCGCAATGAGGCGCCGTTTTGACAGAAAGCAAAGATCTACCGTCCTTGGTGCAAATACCAAACACCACGACAACCTCTGGACATCCAACGAAGCCACCTTTGACCTGCAAAGGCCCTTTTCCATCCACGTATTAAAAATGCTGCAGGAATCTCTGGTTTCTTTCTTTTTCCTTCCAAAACTATTTCCAACAAAAAATATTCCTACCAATCAAGGTGTTGCTTTAAATACATTGTGTTTATAAATGCCATGATTACTACGACCATCACTACCAATACTTTTAAAAGGTAAAGGTAAAGGTGTGGTTTTTTATAGCGACTTACACCCTTTGTCTGGGTCTCAAACCGCTTACACTTTACCCCCTGATCACTGGGGATCTTCATCAATCCTCACTGGTACCTCACAACAAACATAGTGGCAGGCATTTAAGACGCACATAGTCAGGTACCAGCACCAACTCCGCTCCCTGGGGAGTATTCCAACCCGATGCTGGCGCTTGGCCGCATACAAGGGTTAATCGCACAACGTTTTTGCTAATATTGCCCTTACAGGTACCCGGTTTTACTCCTGGGTGGGGAGAAACAATGCGAGTAAAGCATCTTGCTCAAGGATGCAACTCTGGAAACCGCGCAGCTTCGAACGCCGTACCCACTGGCCGCAAGCGACTGTTGGTCCAGCGCGCTAACCACTCGGCCACAGAGCCCCTTTTAACCGAGACAACAACAGCACAATCAGCACAAATGTGACCAGCACAAAAGATGATCGGCATCGGTTGTCACCATCACCTCCAGTACAACGACCATCCCTGCTACCATCACTATGACTATCATACTAGCACCATCACCGCTACTGTCTTCATGGCCACTGAAATCACAATGCTGCCATCCCCATCACCAGTGCATACATGTATGCCCCATCACTTCTACCCCTACCAACATCATCCTCACCATTCCTGCTACCACCACAGCCTGCCACCATCTCCACTACGACAATCACCATAACTAACACACCCATCACATCTAGCACCACACGCCAATCGCAGCAGACACCATCAACCATTATCACTCTTCTCTCCACCACCACTATCGTTACTACCACAAATTCCACAACCATCGCTATCACTACCACTACCATCGTCATCATCACCGCCGCCATCTCCACAACAACTTCTACTTATTATCACCAACATTATGCCACTATCACCTCCACCTTCAGAATTTCATTTCCCATCATTGCTATTACAATTACCACAAAATGGTCACCTCCATCATCATTATCTCTGCCACAACACCACCAACACCACCATTACCACCCACTACCAACACCGCTGACATTTCCACGCATCTCCATCTTCAGAATTTCAGCTACCATCTTCGCTATTACATAGACCACACAATGGTCACCTCCATCATTAAAATCTCTGCTAAGACACTCTCACCATCACCGTTACCATTCACTACCAACACCACTGACATCTCCACGCACGACGACGATGAAGATGACAGGGACGACGAGACTTACAGCTGCGACAGAGGATGTCGGCTACGGTGAAGTAGAAGCAGCAGAAGCCCTGCTCCTCCTTGCTGGCGTCCGAGAGCTGTTGACCAGCTGTCTCCTGCTCCACCTTGGCGGGGTCCACTATTCTTCCTCGCTCCAGGCTCGTCTTCACCAGCTGTCGTTCCGACTCGTAAGACTGGGAATAGAGTGACGAAGATAATGGTAGTGTGGTTTTTATATGAGAATTTCTTACTACACATTAATCTTAGGTTGGAGAACACCATGGTGCCAGGTCGTTTGGGCAAACCTCAAAGTCTCTGCCAACGCCTGACTGCACGCAGACACACATCTGTGTTGTTTACTTTTTTGTCTCGTAATCGTATACGTACCTCTCCCTCTCTCTCTCTCTCTCTCTCTCTCTCTCTCTCTCTCTCGCTCGCTCTCTCTCGCTCTCTCCATCTCTCCCTCCCTTCATCTCTCTCTCTCTCTCTCTCTCTCTCTCTCTCTCTCTCTCTCCCTCCCTCCCTCCCTCCCTCCCTCCCCCCCTCCCCCTCCTCATCTCTCTGTCTGCCTGTCCGTGTGTGTGTGTGTGTGTGCGTGTGTGTGTGTGTGTGTGTGTGTGCGTGACTGTGGGCGTGACTCTGTGTGTGACTGCATGTGTGTGACTGCGTGTGTGTGACTCAGTGTGACTGTGTGTGTGTGTGTGTGTGTGTATGTGACTCAGTGTGTGTGAGTGTGTGTGTGTGCGTGTTGTCTGTTTTTCTCTCTGCCTCTCTCTCTGCCTCTCTCTGTGCTTCTCTCTCTCTCTTTCTTTCTCTCTCTTTCTCTCTCTCTCTCTCTTTCTCTCTCTCTCTCTCTCTCTCTCTCTCTCTCTCTCTTTCTTTCTCTCTCTCTCTCTCTTTCTCTCTCTCTCTCTCTCTCTCTCTCTCTCTCTCTCTCTCTCTCTCTCTCTCTCTCTCTCTCTCTCTCTCTCTCTCTCTCTCTCTCTCTCTCTCTTTCTGTATGTGAGTGCGCGCTCGCGCGCGCGCGTGCTTATATGTTCTGATTTTGGAATCGAGTATATTATGCCATAATTAGTTGCCGCATTGTAATATAGAAATTCTAATATTTTATGTGCACTTAGTTGTAAATTTTGACAAATCAATATTTGTGTCAAACCTTGGTTTGTGTGAATAGGGTGTGATCTATTTGTCGATAGAAATTGAGAGGAAAGAACAGAATCACATAGAGCAAAAAAGGGAGGGAAAAAAGAAGAGAAAATTGGCATGACACTAAGAGTCTGCTTTATATATTGAGGCTAATGTTCCATATTGGTCTTTTTGCTTCACGTAATCCTGAAAATCCTGCTTTGCATTGCAAGGAATAAAGTCTTATTCGTGTGTTAAGAAAAGCTGAATACCTTTTAATCCCCATGCAAAGCTCATAGGAGGCATTCGTTGTTCTCTGTAACTAGTTTATTTCCGCCAACAATGACAACTGCTCACCCACCAAATGCAGGATGTGAATATATTTTGCAACAGGTCGATGGTCGTGTTTGGTCATGCCATTCGAAGGCAAAGGTCGGTGGGAGGTTGGGGAAGATTACAAGTGAAGCTCAAACACAATTCGTCTCTGACTTAGCGGAAGTAATAAACAAGGTTTCGTCGATGAAAAGGAAAGCAAAGGGCGTTGCTCTGTGGTGCTGGGACGATTTGGAGTCAATGTGATCACAGTTGGCAGAAGCCCCTGGGGCACTGTCTTTCAGGCAAGGACGCAATTACGGAAGCCCCGACGTAGCCCCTTACGTCTTTCCCTCGTTGCCTGGGGGAGGCTTTTGTGAGCAGTGAGCCGTGGTGAACACTGAACGGCACCTACATCCTCTGCATCATCTGCATCCAAGTGTCCTTTCTCCATTCCTACATGGCACGAGTTTGCTGACGGGGAGTTATTCAATGTGGCTAGTTTTAATATCCGTGTGAATCAAATGGGCAATGCGGTAGATTCAATAGGTCTTGAAATGGTGTGGGAAATATTGCTAAGAGAAGACATAAAGAAGTCCCTGCACACGGCTTTGGTTGTCATCGATGAGCAGTATGCTGTTGCGCTTGCAACGTAATGTAGGGGGACAGACAATGAAAGGGGATATAATATATGCATTATCATTGGACTGACGCCCACAAATACATCTATTCGAATGAGCAGAGTACAGGAATGAGCGCGCGAATGAGGAAGATATTTTTGACCATGCAGATATAAGTTGTACACGATATATCTTCGTCTAAACAAGGAATTCCGACAGTCAGTCAATTTAAAATGTGATCTAGTCACGACAGCTGCTTGCATCCGTGCATTCGCAGCCATCTTTAACCAAGCAGGATCAGTCTTCGATTGGGTAGTGGTGATCTATTCCGATATTACGAACAGATACTAAAATAAGTACTCTTGGTTATCAGGTGGAAACACATCCACACCATAAATGTTTTCGATTACTGACGGCCATTTATACATTTTTCTTTTAGGAAAGTAGTTAACCGCCTACTAGTTCCGTGATTTTTGTGACTAAATAAGGTTAAGATACATAGCTACATCTTTATGTTGTAGAGTTTAATGACGTATAATAGCTGCTTTCATTATCCCCATGGAAATTGACCATACAACAAAAGAACGGATGGACAGGGTTAAATCACTCCATTGGTTAACATTCAAAAGTTTCTAGCAGTGCTGCGTGTAGAAAAAAAATGGACACCAAACAACGGCTTTGAAAATGTGTTTAAAATTCTCTAGAGTCACAAAAAGAAATCTTCGGAAAATATCAGTAACAGAATGGACGCTCATCTACTTATTGTTCTTTACTCTTGCAGAAATTAGCATAAAACACTAGCTACGGTGAGGATTATACTCTTTTATATCTTTTTCCGAGTCCCCGCCCACCCCGCCCCCTTCCTTTTCAAGACGTTGGAGTAACGCCTCCACTTCACAAAGATTAATCGACCGACTTTTTAGAGCACATGGGACGCTTACATCAGCATTCAGTGAGGGCATCAGACCGGGTAAGTCTGCCGATCTATTGGTCCTGGGGCAAGATGTGAAGAGCGCATTACACGGCAGCAGGGTCACTGCGTTCGAGGAGGACACAGTGGAGTGCTGGTCCTCACCGTAGGAGGCTGGACCCAGACGCCGGAGACTCAAAAATCAATACGGCCATCGAGGGCGCAGTGTGTGTATCGTACGTGGGAGCTGCTCCCAGATTATGGGGGTCCCGTGTCTGGTAGTTTGTATGCATTAGCTAGCACTGCCTCTGGCACAGAGGGCAACACAGGCCGGTGCAGTTCTCCTCCATGGAGTAAAACCCTGTCTAACTTTCATAGAAAGCAGTCGTCAATAGGGTAAGACCTCGTCTAACTTTCATAGAAAGCATTCGTCAATAGGGTAAGACCCTGTCTAACTTTCATATGAATCAGTCGTCAATATGGTAAGACCCTGTCTAACTTTCATAGAAAGCAGTCATCCATAGGGTAAGACCCTGTCTAACTTTCATAGAAAGCAGTCATCCATAGGGTAAGACCCTGTCTAACTTTCATAGAAAGCAGTCATCCATAGGGTAAGACCCTGTCTAACTTTCATAGAAAGCAGTCGTCAATAGGGTAAGACCCTGTCTAACTTTCATAGAAAGCAGTCGTCAATAGGGTAAGACATTGTCTAACTTTCATAAAAGCAGTCGTCCATAGGGTAAGACATTGTCTAACTTTCATAGAAAGCAATCGTTCATAGGGTAAAACCCTGTCTAACTTTCATAGAAAGCCGCCGTCTATAGGATAAGACCCTGTCTAGCTTTTATAGAAAGCACTCGTCCATAGGGTAAGACCCCGTCTAACGTTTATAGAAAACAGTCGTCCACGGAGTAAGACCCTGTCTAACTTTCATAAAAAGCAGTCGTCCATAGGGTAAGACCCCGTCTAACTTTCATAGAAAACAGTCGTCCATCGAATACGATCATGTCTAACTTTCATAAAAAGCACTCGTCCATAGGGTAAGACCCTGTCTAACTTTCATAGAAAGCAGTCGTCTATAGGATAAGACTCCGTCTAACTTCCTTTCAAAGCAGTCGTCCATGGGGTAAGACCTTGTCTAACTCTCATAGAAAGCAGTCGTCTATAGGATAAGACTCCGTCTAACTTCCTTTCAAAGCAGTCGTCCATGGGGTAAGACCCTGTCTAACTATTGTAGAAAGCAGTCCAGCATGTGTGACGTTATATCAAACCGCCCACAGCCGAAATGTTTCATGCACGGCATAGCAAAGTGTGATGATGATGACGACGACGACGATGACGATGACTGATGATGATGATGATGACGATGATGATGATGATGGTGGTGGTGATGATGATGATGATGATGATGATGATGATGATGATGATGATGATGATGATGATGATGATGATGATGATGATGATGATGATGATGAGGATGATGATGATGATGATGAGGAGGAGGAGGAGGAGGAGGAGGAGGAGGAGGAGGAGGAGGAGGAGGAGGAGGAGGAGGAGGAGGAGGAGGAGGAGGAGGAGGAAGATGACGATGATGATGATGACGATGATGATGATGATGATGATGATGATGATGATGATGATGATGATGATGATGATGATGATGATGATGATGATGATGTTGATGAAAATGAGGAGGAGGAGGAGGATGAAGAAAATGAGGAGGAGGAGGATGGTGAGGATGATGACCGTCGTCGTCGCCAAAGTCTTCGTCATCGTTTCAAATGATCATGGCTTCGAAAGTAGAAACAGCGACAGGAGTAATAACAGGAGGAAAGGGCGCCAAATATTTCTGTACACTGCTTTATCATCATAAACAGCAGCTGCAGCCGCATCTCCAAGGGCGTGATGGACGTCTGGGACACTTTGGAGGTCAGGGTTTCCTCCACAGCCCAAGGCTAAAGACTTCCTTGTTCAATGCAAGGATGCGTTGGCCTCTACCTCCCTCCTCCATCGCTTTGGTGTCTGGCGGTGAGTCCGACCACGATTTTGTCAACGATGTCTGTGTGCCACTTGTCCTGACAAAATGTTTGTGTAGATTGGCATTACAAGAATGTACCGAGGATATTTACGTGGGAGAGGTAGAAACCTGTCTTTGATCTTCTTCGTACCACCTCTCTTGTAATTATTCCCCAAGTCGTAGAGTAGTGGAGACCTTTTCTCCATCCAACACAAAAACCTCAGGATGTGATATCTCTTCCTGTTATGATTACTTAATAACTGCAAAACGTGGGTGTGTGTTCTGTCCTTTATATAAACTGCACATGTGTATTTGTACGCCAACCTCTCTTCAAAATGTCACCTTCGCACCCAAAATAATCGGACAGTTTCAGAGAAATTATTCAAGTCCAGAAATAATTAAATTAAAACTCATATCTGATGTTTACTGGATATTCCTTAGAGTTTTAGAGGAGTTAACTCGCTGCCAAGTCAAAATAGCAGCACATGACTTCTATGTTAGAACAGCTCTGCTCTTGACGAAAATTAAATCCTACTGCGTGGCTTTTATGTCGAGGCATTCTCTAAAACATAGAAATGGAAGCAGTGAGAATGGGGTTAGTGGGATGGGTAGAAGGTTTGGAGAAGCGCGAGATAGGGGTAGGGGGTGGATCTGCTAAGAACCAATGTGGAACTCGAATCATGGAGCGACAATTATTAGTACTATTCCAATAGAGTATGTGAAAACAAATAATGCAAAATCTTAACTAGCAAACACATATCTTAACAGCGCAAGATGCAAACATACAAAAGACACAAGAGACACCAAAGCAAGAGTTTGAGACTGAAATGGCGATAAAGAGAGGAAGTCATCCCTACTTTAACTTCCAGAGACTCTGGAGAA
>JAWQFJ010033793.1:35000-52500 GCA_034096865.1 Theodoxus fluviatilis
TGTGTACGTGTGTGTGTGTGTGTACGTGCGCGCGTGCTTGTGTTTTGGAGGTCGAGCATGAACAGTGAAATTGAACATAATGGCAACAAGAACGCATTTTTTATACGAAGTAGATGCTCGAAACAACGCGTGAGATTTTCCACAGTTTCGGACTAGACATCTTTTTTTGCTTAAAACCTCTTATCAGCGTAAACATTTCCCTTTTTTTTTACACGTATTCATTTCTCTTTATGTTTTGTCTACGTGCAATGGCTGATAAGCATTAAAATTCACAGTCCCAACCCAGAGAGTCACGTTTCGAACAAAGTTGTCATCTGTTTTTGTGCTTTTGCCACGAGCGATGGCTGATCAGCAGTAAAGTTGTCATCTGTTTTTATGCTTTTGCCACGAGCGATGGCTGACCAGCAGTAAAGTTGTCGGATTACCAACTCTCATCGTCACGTTTCGAGCAACGCTCGTCGCTTGGAACGTAACACCACCCGCAAAGCCTGCCTTTTCGAAGACCGGTGTTTCTGCGTCGGATTTCGAGTTGGAAGTCCTGCTGCGTTTTTAGCAGATCGCATTGACACGGTGTACATAGCAAATAAAGAGAAACGCAAACAAATAATTATGACGGCCTAGTTTTATGGTAGTTGTATTTTCTTCATCTGTCGTACTGGCGTCTTGACACTCCTCTGTGGCTGGAATGGAGCACCGCAGCTCCGTGCGCGCCAAATTCGTTGCGCACTCGGCAGTTAACCGTTCTTACTTTCGACTGAACTATCGCCGCAGGAAATGCTTGGAGAATGGGGAAAATATGCGGACAGAGAACAGAGTATAATTATGATGAAGATGAAAAGAAAGAACGATGGATGGAATGAGTTACAAACAAACTGCAAATGACCTAATTCAGATGTCAGAACGGCACGTGTATTCCCACCCAGTCTCATTTGCAGGTGAGCATGAAGAGGAGGAATGTTGAGCCTCACAACAGCTTTTCCTCAAAAGATGATTTTTGTCAAGTCATGCCAGACAGGTGGGGAGTTGAAATAACGGGTGGAGCAAAGACACTATCTAACGGGACCACCAGCTTCGCCGAATTGCGAGAGAGGTCCCGGACACAGTGATTAGTGGGAACATCACTTCCGGTGAGCCACTATTTTAAAATAGTTGCGCTGTTCACTCTCCGATTAAACCTCACTAACTTAAAATATTAATTTGTCAGTCTGAGGAATATTTCTTGATGACAAATACAGCACCTAAACTTTTGCAACAAAACTAACGGCAACACTGAAAAATCACTCGTACATTCCGGCACTGGTTTGGCAAATGTAAACAAATTCATCGACTATGAATTCTTGCTTCATTGCGCTCAAAGTGTCTTTGATTACGAAATTAATACACTACTTTTCTTTCAGTCTTTGAATTAATTAAATGCAGATACACATGAAAGACACTACTGTGTGAAAACACGATTATTACTAGTCCACTGTAGCTTTCATTCTACCGGAAGTGGTGTTCCCACAACGTCATATAAGTCCAAATGACAAATCGAGTAAAACTGCAGAAGCTGGCAGTCCCGTTAGATAGCGTCTTTGGGTGGAGGTAGAAAGACAAATTCCCTACGTTCAATATGCCCTGTCACTTATCAACGCCGCCCACGCGCTCCTGGGTTCTGACGTCAGAGCAATGCCTCCACTGACGTAGGTGCAGACAGAAAGATTGCAAAGAAGCGAAAGGACAAGCCTGTCGTCACACATCAAACGTCTACGATGATTCCCAACGAAACGCCTGTCTAAGCAAGGGTGTGTTTTGTCTGGACGAAGGAGGTAGTGAACATTTTCATTCAATTTATAATTTCTCATTATGGTTAACAATCCAAAGACACGATACAGTTAAAACTGCATTACAGAGAAGGAAAATGCTTTGCAATTTTGTTCGGGTTCAATTCAGTGAAGGAACTAAGCTTGAAAGCATCATTGGACTGAACTGTTCGTACTGCAGGGATAGAGAGCACTTCAACTGAAATTCGTCACTGGTGACGTCAATGAGAATTCCAAAATATGTTTTGTATCTTTGCAGAATGTCTTTCTTGCACAACATTTATAAACCATCAAACATTGTGGAGGTTTTCCTTTTTAACCGACCTCATTATCATCTGTGTAATTTGCCCGATAGTTAAGGCCCCTACATTTGCCACTTACGTCCCAATAAACTGTTAACTCAGATGAAAATGTCAGAGTTCCCAAGGAAAAGATGCATCATTTGCCGGTTTTTTTTTGTTCTTATACCGCTGTAACAGACAACCTTCCGAGAGGCAGCACGCCCGTCGTTCTCCTCCGCTCCCTCCTCCCCCTATATCCGCCCCTTCCTTTCCCTACTCCCGCCCCCATTGCCTCCACTTCCCTCCTCCCATCATAACCCCTACGCTCCGTCTGAGAATGACAGGCGATTTTGCGATTCGAAGGAGCGAGAGGGCGACCACATCCATCACCGACAAGAACGCTTGATAACGGGAAGTCAAGGAGGCAGCAAAAAATTGACCGTTGATTATTTGTCTTGGACGTGAATCGGGTAAAAGAATGCGCACAACACACATAAACGCACAATACACACACACACACACACACACACACACACATACACACACACACATACATGCACACGCGCGAGAAAGGGGTGGGTGGCTAAGGGAGGGAGAGAGCTGGACAAAAAGACCCATAGGTGCTCTCAAGGACAGACACATAACAGGTTGAAATGCATAAACAGTACATATTTATGTAAGTAAGTGTTGTGAAGGTTCTAGATCGTACGAGGAGATCTTAGCGCAGTCGGTTCGTTTATATCGGTCAGTCCGCTTAGATCATTGCCCTGGCACGTGGTTGAGTCAGGCTAAATTTGTCTTGTGACACGTGACGTCAGTCAATTTCCAGCTCGAGCGTGAGCGAGAACTCAACTAGCTTCAAGAAAGATCTGGAACCTGTGTTTAGGTATATAAAGCGCGACAAAGCAAGAGAGAGACTTAGACACGAGCAGCAGATATGACAGAGTTAAGGTTCGTGCTTACCTAGCGGATAAACGAGTCCTCCTTTGTAAGGAGTGAGTCCTCTGCAGCACTGCGCGTAGAGTGAAGCTGTTACGACGAGTACTGTTTACTGATTGTCACCGCTGTGTATCGACCAGAGCGTGAATAAAGTTGATCGAAAACGACCATCAGCGTCTGTGAACTTCGATTTCCCAGCGCAAGCTAGGAGAACCCCCGTACAACAGGATATTGCAAGAGAGAAGTGCAACATAAGCAACTACATAGTTATGAAAGGGCTGCAGTAAGTGGAAGATACGGGGCTGAGACAACACAGAGGGGAAAGACACAACACAGACGCAGGGGGTGGTGGGGGTGGGGTGCTGACTCTTTAATCTTCTTACCCTTGCTTGCGAATCTGCTTTAAGCGAAGCAAAATGATTCATTCTCCAAAATCGGTATCACAGCTCAGTATTCTCTCAGGAAAACCTTATGTAAACAGCTGCACTGTTACTTCTCACAGTGACAGGACGCTCTCTCTCTCTCTCTCTCTCTCTCTCTCTCTCTCTCTCTCTCTCTCGCTCTCTCGCTCTCTCTCTGTCTCTGTATCTCTGTCTCTCTGTCTCTCTCTCTCTGTCTCTCTCTCTCTGTCTCTCTCTCTCTCTCTCTCTCTCTCTCTCTCTCTCTCTCTCTCTCTGTCTCTCCCTCCCTAACATTTGTCAACGACACAGTCAAGAACAACATTCGACCGGACCCGCTTGAGGTCTCCCTCATCAGCTGGACTGACTGCGGAACTTTGAGATCCTCCTCCAGTAGCTCAGCCAAGGGAGGCCCCAAGCAGCCACAGAGGTTGCCGAGGGACGATGAGACAAATTCAGAACATTCAGATCCAATCGTCCGTTCTAATCACCCGGAAGATCGAGTCCAACCCATGCCCAACAACAAAAGGGTCGCCAAAAGCCATTTCCCACATCACGCCAAGGATGTTGTCAGCAGAGAAAGCAGTGCATTGATTTGTTTTGTTATTCCATTGAAGGACATCACCTCTTGACTTTCTTACTACTGCAAATTTATACATTATCTAACAAAATGTACGCACTTTAACAATAACTTCAAATTCGTGTTATTTCAGATTTTCTTCCGTCAATCGGTTACAAACGTCGGCTGTATATGCGCAGTGTGGCGGAAAATAAATCGTTCATCAGCTCAGAAATGTTTTTTAACCCCAGCTGACTAAAGAGAAGGCAGCACGCATGATGTGCAATATATGGCAGCGAGCTGGTCGCATTCTGTGGAATTCTAGTCGAGTGAGTAAATTCAGCAATCGCATGCTGTCTTTTGCAGCTAGAGGCGAAGGCTGTGGTAGCTGCTCGGGTCCTAGTGTTTCGTCTCTGGGCAAGATGCTCCACTTGCATTCCTCTCTCCACCCAGGAGTAAAATCGGGTACCTGTGAGGGCTGTGAAAGCATAAAGCGGTGCGTTTATTCCTTGATGCCGCTTCGAGCCAGCAGAAATTTGAATCCTTCCTAAGAAGTTTGATGGTGAGCTTTATGAATCTGTTATGGTTCAGACGTTATTCCATTTTCTATATTGTTAGAAACGTTTGCCATGTTGATGTTTTTGCGGGAACAAGCTAAGCTTTGCACTCTGAGACCAGCTTGGACCGGCTGTTTCCAAAATTATCCATGATGCAACAATGATTTGATTGGTTAAGGATGGTGGCGCATGCTCTGTAACTCTCCAGTCTAGGAGATTGAAGATTTTCTTATCAGTTGACTCTGAGGATATCAACGTGAATGGACGTATTTCGAGTAACTCCATGTAAGACGAGGAGTCTACACGTTAAAGCATTCTTCAAGTCCCCCCCAACCTTGTGAAAGGTTGTATTAAGAAGAACACTGTCCTCTAGAGTCCAGCTTTGCCGGATTATGACGCCGAGTCTCACCGCATGGAAGTTTCGTCGTTTGATTCTGAGCTCTCGCTGAAGTGTTCAAACCTGTGTCCGTACGGGTACATATGTGTGTGGGTGACCCACAAGTGTCTATGGCCTTTCTAACCTCTCCTTTCGAGGTCTAGCCTTGAGAGAGAGTGTACTTGTGAATGCCCATTTCTGAGTGGACATTGTTTTTGGGCAGAAGTTTTCGTCGGTGGAGAATTTGAGAATCGTCGTCGCCTATCTGCTTGAACTTGGGAGTAACTTTGAGTCAACTTTGGTTTTGGGTCAGTGAAATTAATCCTCTACCTTTTCAGTCAGAAAGTAGACTGATAGAATTGATTGACATTTTCATTCATATTGCCTTGAATTTGATTTTACTCATGATTAAGTCTGATTAAAGAAAATATTTGATGAATAATGTGTCACGTCATGCCAGAGTGAGATGAGAGTGAGTGAATTAATTATCCCCCCTCCACTAGTGATACCCCAAGACACGAAAACAGAAAGAATTAGAGTGAATTGTGTGTGAGTGTGGAGGGAGGTGATAAAATCTTTAATTGCGTTTGGCCTCAGGATTCAGCAAAAAAAACAACAAATCAAGTGGCCCAATGATGAGGGAGTAAAGTATAAAACGTACGTTTGAGATACAGTTACGGGTAATGGGGCCATGTAAATTCAGTGCCTTCCCCGGTCTGGGACCTAGGGTGACATTGTCCCACTTTTCTCTCATGTTGTCTCGACATTTGGCCTGGCTGGGCTCAACGCTCTAGTTTGATAAATGCGCAGGATTACAGGCGATGACATTGATTTACAAAACCTCTGTGTTTACTCTGCATTATCAGGTACTTCCTGGTGTTGCATCGATTTCCTCACAGAGGTGGCTGTTCCATCGACCAATCATGTTGCACGGAGTGATTGATCGGGTAAAAAATGAGCTGGTAATCTCGTTCACAAATATTGTGACATTTTGAAGGCTGTAGAAGTTAACGGGAACCATTTCCCGTTTCTGTAAACACGGCTGAAAGGGGGGGGGGAGAGAGAGAGAGAGAGAGAGAGAGAGAGAGAGAGAGAGAGAGAGAGAGAGAGAGAGAGAGAGAGAAAGGGTGAGGAGGAGAAAGAGAGAGAGAGAGAGAGAGAGAGAGAGGAAGAGAGAAAGAGAGAGAGAGAGGGAGAGAGAAACGAACGAACGAACGAACGAACTTATTTTACAAGAGTAGTGAATTAGGCAGTAGTGCCTTTCTTACATTCAGCCCTTGAGGCAAAATATTTAAATGTGATGAGAGAGCGAGAGAGAGAGAGAGAGAGAGAGAGAGAGAGAGAGAGAGAGGAGGGGGAGAGAGCTGGGGAAAGGGGGAGGAAGGGAAGAGAGAATGAGAGTAAGGTGGGTTGGAGAGAGAGGGTGGGGGAGAGGGTGGGGGAGAGGGTGGGGGGAGGGAGGGAGGGAGGAGAGAGAGGGAGAGGGAGAGAGAGAGAGAGAGAGAGAGAGAGAGAGAGAGAGAGAGAGAGAGAGAGAGAGAGAGAGAGAGAGAGTCAGTATAATTATCGCAAGAATTATACATGTGCAATTTCTTAAACATGCTAAAATGGGTAGATAGTGTACCAGAGAAGCAAAATTTAAATATGGAACTTGAATATACGACTTGAAACAAATATGATGTAGGTTGATCATTTAAAAGTAAACATATGAACTCCTGCAACCAAAATTTGAACGCGAAAGTTTGCCTGGCGACTGCCAGATATCTATCGTACATAGCAAAGCTTCGCAAACTGAGTTTCCTGAGGAAACCTGAACACGATAATCATGCGTCAAGAGACTTCCGATGCCCGTGACGATTTATGCCATCACCGTAGAACTGCGGTGGCTCAATGCTGGTTGCGCCCTGAAAAACAGCCTGCAATCTAAACTACAATTTTAGCCCCGGCAACTTCCGGAACGATGGCAATCTGGCATGGAGGCGATGTTTTGCACGGTTCCATTTCTGTCCAGGGATTCTGTTCCAGGAGGTTTTGTAGAATGTGCAGCTGCGTAAGCGGGCTGCAATCACTGCTTCCATCTTAGCAAAGTTTTTCGCAGTTGCTTCGCTTTTTCGCCTGTAATCGTCGACAGGTAATGTTTGCCTGCAGCGAAAGTTTTGCTCTTGCCATACACTGCTTGAGACTCGACAAAAGGCCATTAGAACCGACAGTGAGAGAAACTAACAAGAGACAGAAAAACAATGAGGCAGGAAAAAATCAGAGACAGACACAGAAAGACAGGAAGGCAGATAGACAGACAAATGTAGACATCCACACACAAATAGAAAGGCCAATAGACAGACAGGCAGACGCACACACACGTATATATACACACACACTTACACACACATACACACACACATACACACACAGACTGATAGACAGATACACACACACACAGACACACTCACACACACACTCACACACACAGACTGATAGATGCACACACGCACGCACGCACACAACACACACACACACACACACACTCACACCGACAGACACACGTACACAAACACGCGCTCACAGACACACAGACGGACAGATCAGATACAGAGACAGACACACAGGCACACAGACAGATACACATACACACACACACTCACACACACACACACACATACACACACACACACTCACTCACATAGAGAACGAGAGAGCGCGACAGAGACAGAGACACAGAGAGAGAGAGACAGAGAGACAGAGAGAGACAGAGACAGAGAGACAGAGACAGAGAGTGGGAGGGGGAGATCAGACAGAGAAAAAGAAAGAGAGAGAGAGAGAGAAAGAGAGAGAAAGATAGAGAGAGAGATAGAGAGAGAGAAGAGACAGACAGACAGACACACAGAGACGGAAAGACAGAAGAGCAGACAGACAGACATGCAGACAGACAGACAGACAGACACACAGACCAAAGACACACAGACATACACACAGACAGACAGACAGACAGACCGACAGACAGAAAAACAGACAGACAGACAGACGGAAAGACAGACAGACGGAATGACTTGGGCACAGACAGACGGAAAGACAGAGGCACACACAGACAGACAGGCAGACAGACAGACAGTCAGACAGACAGACAGGCAGAAAGAAAGACAGACAGACAGACACACAGACAGACACACAGACAGATTCACAGACAGACAGACACACAGACAGACAGACAGACAGACAGACAGACAGACAGACAGACAGACAGACAGACACACAGACAAACAGACAGGCAGACAGACACACAGACACACAGACAGACAGACAGACACACAGACACACACACACACACACATACACACACACACACACACACAGACAGACAGACACACAGACAGACAGACAGACAGACAGACAGACAGACAGACAGACGGACAGACATACAGACAGACAGACAGACACACACACAGACACACAGACAGACACACAGACTGACAGACAGACAGGCAGACAGAAAGACAGACAGAAAGACACACAGACACACAGAGAGACAGACAGACAGACAGACAGACAGACAGACAGACAGACAGACAGACAGACAGACAGACAGACAGACAGACAGACAGACAGACAGACAGACACATACACATACACATACACATACAGACACACACAGACACACAGACTAGGCAGTCATAGTGCATCCTCCACGAACTTCGCATTGGCCATAATTCGTATCTAAATGAGGGTGACGAACTAATGCGCATGCGTAGAGGTCACGACAAGAGGTTAACTCGCCAACTATTTGCAAATTTCAATGGCCGACGTGTTGCCGGTTCGCTCACAAAACGCTCTATTTTGGGATACTAGCAACCCATCCAAAGAAAATATAAGCCATGCACAGCATTAATTTATCAAAGGTGTATGTTGAATGCATCAATAGATCGTGAAAGCTCCTACAGTTTACACATCGAATGCAAGTCAACGCATCCACGCCGAAGCATGTGTTGCCATCGTTTGTGTTGACATGATTTTACGCTCTCGTCACTTTCTTGTGATGCGCGCGCACCCTCATTTAGATACGAATTATGGCCAATGCGAAGTTCGTGGAGGACGCACTATGACTGCCTACTGACACAAAAACAACATATGTGCAAGCTTACAAAAACGCTCATGCACGCACAGATGCTCATGCATGCTCGCATTCAGTTACCCATTCGCTCTCTCCCTCGTTCTTTACTCGCTCGCTCATACACCCCATGGCCCAGCGCACACGCACGCACACACACACGCGCACACACGCGCACTCATACACAGACACACGCGCGCGCACACGCACACACACATACACACACACATACACCACAGGCGCGCGCGCCTTTGAAAGCCAATCGCTAGGCATGAGAACAACAGAGCCACAAGTTTCAATTGTGTACATTTCTCTAGGATGAACGCATGACAGGGAGTATGAGTTCTCTTTTCCTCTTCCTTTCTTTCCTGTCAGAGACGACGGCAATCGCTCCTTCCTTTTTTCGAACTTTTCCGTCTCTGTCCATCCTTGGAAACATCTAGGCACGCGAAGTCCTTGATGGATGACATCTTCAAGACAGCGCGTGCGTGCAACATTCGATGAATAGGCGCATAGCGGATCCACTTCTGATTTGAAAAAAAGTAAAAAATTGCAGCTCGTTTGGTATAAATATCGGATTAAGTTCTTAATTTGGTTTTACTTTGTTTATTAATTTTTTAACCAATGTTTGTTTTTGAAGCTGATGAAGCTCCAAAAATAGCTTTGTCTTAAAGAAAGGAAAGAAACTGCGACGGCAAATGCTGGGGAGAAGGGGACCTGACCGACAGTCAGAGTGCCAGTTGTAAATCAATAATGATACCAAGGACATCCATGTCAACAGACCCTCTGTATCCCTCTACGTGACTCGTAACAGGAAAACCAATGGGAATATCGTAGCTAGACTTGCCCATACTCCAATCAGGTCCTTCGGATGAGACGTTAATAAACCGAGGTCTAGTGTGTGATACGCATTCACAACATCAAAAATCACGCACTATAAAGATCCTGACGCTCATGTCCTCGACGGGTGGGTGTCGGCCACAGTAAAAACACCCAGCACGCACAATTTCTCCTTTGTGGAAAACAGTGTGCCAGCGCCCTTGGCAGCAGGACACTGGTCTCATTGACTTGAGACACTACACACTGAGAGGCAGCCTCGACATCGGCTGAAGCGCTTTGAGTCTCACTGAGTGGGAGTATCGTGCGGTATAAGAGTGATTTAATAATAATAATAATAATAATAATAATCAGCCCAGGTGGTTTTCGTGATCTAAAGCTTTACGTAGCCTGCAAAAACTGATTGGCTGTGTAGCTGTATTCGTTCGTTCACTTACTCACTCATTCATTCATTCATTCATTCATTCATTCACTTATTCATTCATTCATTTATTCATTCATTCATCCCATGTCAATGGTAGAGACGCGGTCGGAAGACTTTGTTGATGACGTCGGCGGTTGTAGATTTGGTCTTCATCAATCCGGTGAAGGTGGGGAGTGGTGGTGGCGTGGTGGCAGTAATGGTGGTAATCGTATATTGGTGGTGGTGGTGGTAGTGGTGGTGTGATAGTGTGGCACGTGATGTGGCAGAGCTGCTCGTCGTCTACAGTGGTGGTGGCGTGCTAGGGTGGTAACTGATGGTGGCTTTGATTATGGTCGTCGTTGTATATGATGTTGATGGTAACGGTGGTAAGTGATAGTGATTATAATGGTCATACGTGGTGATGTTGATGAACTTGGTGGTGGTAACGGTGGCGGTGATGGTGGTGGTGATGGTGGTGATGGTGGTGAACTTGGTTGTGGTGGTTGTGATGTGGTGGTTGTGGAAAGTGATGGTGGGGGTATATTGGTATGGTCCAAAGATATGGCAGTGGTGGTTGATGTAGTCGACGTAAGAGGTGATGGTAGTAACTTGTGGTGGCGGCGGTGATGTAGTAGTGATGTTAAAAGTTGTAGTAAGAGGTGGTGGAAATAGTGGTAATTTTGAGATCTGTATCTCCAGTGCGTAGATGAAGATATTTCAAGAACATATAATCACAACAGGAACGCAGCATAACGATCGCTTTGACCGTGCCAGCTTTTCCACGGTTAAATCCCATTTTGAAATCATCTTTAACCCTTTCCTGTTCATTTTTCCTTGTAGAGTTGTCAAACTCACACAAACAAACACAAACACACGCACACACACGCACACGCACACACATACATACACACACATACACACACATATGCACACACACACAGACACACACACACACACACACACACACACACACACGCACACGAAGCACCTCACCAAGAGAAAATAGCCAAGAAAACACCCACCCAGTGATAGAGCAGGTACGCTTTCGATAAACTCGGTCGACTGTGCACGTTTACAAGGCTCTATGGCGCCCCAGCAAGGGCCCATACTGTCTTGCTTATTCTTGCTCGCTGAGCTGAGGGCGAGTCTATCTCGTGAATTCCAAGACGGATCCACACAGAATGTAGATCAACGAGTCGACGACCGACAGGCGCCTCTGCTCATCAGGGAAGAGAGACCGACAGAGAATTATGGCCAGACAGCCCGCAAGCACTGTCCCTCCTCCGCCCTCATCATCACAATCCGTTTATGACGGCCATTTAGCGCAATCCGCGATCTGTCGAAGTGACAACATTTCCATTAACTCAAGTGCCGTGCTTCAGCACCATATCTCGACACCATTTCCTGACTTCCTCATTGTATGTCCGCCTGTCTGTAAGTCTGTCTGCCATCATGTGGTGGCGGTCTACATGCCTTCGCATTGCCAGGCCACCTATGTCAGTTTACTTATCTTTCTGTCTCTGTATCTGTCTCTCTCTCTCTCTCTGCCTCTCTCTCTGTCTCTCTCTCTGTCTCTCTCTCTCTCTCTCTCTCTCTCTCTCTCTCCTTCCCTCTCCTTTTACGTCAGCCTCTGAGAGGTGAGGCATTCTACCTCGCAATTTAATTTTATACTCAGATTTAGTGTCCTTATCTTTCTCTCGGCTACTCTACAAGCCCTTTGATGTCTGTCGTCTAAAGCTGTTTGGTCTAAGAGCATGTAATCCTTGTGATGGGACCCTTGCTAATTGTCCTATACTTCTTCGAACTTTTAACTCTGGGCGGAAGATCCTATTCTGCTGACAGGGAAAGTACTGACTGCTTCGTCATCAGCACGAGGAACTTCCACTTGCTGAAGCGGAAGTGAACGTGTGCGCATGCCATCTGGTGCGTATCCTCGGATAAACGCGCATGTGAAGAAGAGTTCTTCCCGATATCAGATTTTTTTTTACGTGCATACACTCTAAGGTAGGACAGCAAGTGGGTAACACACACATACACACACACCCACTACACCTCACACACACACACACACACACATACACACGCACACACACACTACCACACACACACGCGAGCGCGCGCACACACACACACACACGCAATCGTACAAGATGAATACTCAGCTCGATTAGACCGTTTTTGCTATCTGCTCTTTGAGCCTGTCACCTATTCTTTTGTCCTGCATTGTGCCTCGTTTGTAAAATGGAGCAACGTACGCATCAACGTCCAAACATTAGTTCTCTTCATTTCATGAGGCAAAAAAAAAAACACGTTGTGGTTACGGTAAACCGACTGACCTCTTTTTTATCCGCCGACCCTAAGTAGCTTCCCCCTCCGCACGTTACACCACTGGAAAAAATGGCGTCCTTTGCCATCAAACAAGACCCGTGCACGAGACATACAAGGAGTCATACGCTCTACTGGGTTTTTTCCCAGTACAATTCAATCTGATGCAGAAAACAATGTCCGTGTCACTTGCTAGGGCGGTTCCACCCCAGTGTCAAAAGCTTTCGAGTTAGACTGGGCCACCCCATTCCGAGATTTTAATAACCTGGGAATGCAGTCTTTGCACTTCAGATTCGCACTCGCTATTTTCTTAAAACAAGCACACACGCGCGCGCGCGCGCGCACACACACACACACACACACACACATATTTATATATATATACACACACACACACACACATACACACACATCGACTCGCGCGCGCACGGACACACACACGCGCGCGGGCGCGTGCACGAAGGGAAGGGGGGATTTGTTAAGAGTTTACTACCGATGGCCACTGGAAGATGAACAACTTCAGGCAATGAATTTAACTTTCTGTAACTTAAGAATGGATTATTACTTATAGCTTTTGAATTTTCAACATAGCTTCCAAGTAGACAAGAACGGAACGACGCGCGGTCGCACAAGGTGACCTGATTCTCCTAAGGAAGCAATCGGCGACTTATGATGCCTGGCTGACGGCAGTGGTGAAAGCCGAAAGGAAGCCACTGCCAGGAGGATGGAAGTCATGAGCGCCAAAACCAAGACCAGGATAGGATTCTGGAACGTAAACACCATGTACGCAACAGGCAGACGCGATCCAGGCAGCATCTCACGCATAGCCCTTCAATGGTGTCAGGGGTCATATTCATGAACGTGGCCTACCAGCGTAGTCTTAGACTAGTCTTAGACTACTGCCGCTGGTCTCGGACTACTGTCGTAGTCTACAATTCATGAACGTGGACTTTGGTTCAGTCTCGGACTGAACTGCTGACTACGGTGGTCCAAGGATTTGTTGGACTACGCACCAAAGTCCGAGACTGCCGCGAAATTAAATGGCCGACCTGTCTACGGTTCGCACAGAAAACGCTGTATTTTGGGACACTAGAAACCCATTAAAAAAAATGTAAGCCATGACCAGCATTAAATTATCAAAGCTGTATGTTGATTGCATCAATAGGTTGTGAAAGCGCTTACATTTTACAATTGGAAATGCAGGTCAACGCATCTACACGCCGAGCATCGAAGATTCGCGCACTTCTATTCATAGCTGACGCGCGGACCTCAGCGACACCAGGAAAGATTATAAATACATTGTTGTCCTCGAACCTGCCTGCTGTTGACATTGTGTACAATGCTAGTGCTGTCTGATGCTATGAAAACGATACATTAAAATTGCATCTGTGTTATGAAAACACTGCTCAGATTAAATTGCTTTATTTTTGGTAACTGAGAAAATGTGTGACGATGTACGCCAGGATTTCACGAGTTTGGTGGGAAAAGTGCGAGCTGATCGAGGCTGATCGAGTGTGTGTGTGTGTGTGTGTGAGACACTGTGTGTGTGTGTATATTTTTCCTCATCAAGACAGATTTTTGTTCCATCCCTTCCTTACTGAATTTCAATGGTTCTCACTTGGAAATCCTGCCATATTGTAAAACTTGATCTTCTGCTGGTTTGCCTCGTGCTGCTGAACTTAATAAACGGTGACACACACACACGCACACACTCCAGCCTCAGCTCGCACTTCATTTGTCACCTCCTCCCACGCTGTCCGTCTTCTTTTGTTTGCTTGGGCTGTGTGTATGCTGCTGTTAATGTATCCGTATCTTGCTGACACCGCTTTTATGATAGCTACCGATTCCCACTCCATGAAATCGGGGCTTTTCTTCGATGTTTTGCTACCGATCGTGGCTGACATTTTTGACAGGAAGTTTGAAGCGGTACGCCTTGCGCTTGCGCGCTGGGCGGAATCCCCGCGAATTCCACCTCATTCTAAAAATAACCCATAGACTAGGTCAATCAGTCCCAGACTTTCAAGTCCACACCCAGTCTGGGTTCGTGCATCATAGACTCGCTTAGTCCCAGACTAGTCCCAGACTACGCGGTAGTTCTAGACTAAAGTCCAAGACTAGTGCTCTCGAAAGTCCACGTTCATGAATTACACCCCAGAAGGCAGACGCAAGAGGGGCAGATCAAAGAACACCTGGCGCCGAACAGTGGAGAGGGAGCTCAAAATCATGAAGGAATCCTGGAGCACCATTCAAGAGAAGGCCCCAAAAAGACAGGAGGGACGATCCTTTGTTGCTGCCCTACATGGCGAAAGCCGGCATTGCGAGCATAAGAAAGTAAGATACCTGGCTGGAACCGGATTCACGTCAAACTGGAAATGCTGGCAATATTTCTTCATAGACGTGTGCATCAAACAGGAAGTGGTCCGGTCTACTCATGACCTCGGCAGCTGCTTCAAGGTGACCTCAGAAAAGACAGCGCACAGATCTCTATGCCATTGGAGTCCAGTACCTCTCTCTGGAAGTGCGTAAGTACCTAAGATGTTCCTTCATATTATCTACGTCGAAATTTTGTGTTTTCGTGATACTCAGTTTCCCCTGTTAGCGTATTTATTCCATACATAGTGAACACCTCTCAAAGAGACACCTGAAGAATTACACAGTACAGGAAAAAAAGCGTTATTTAGTAGCTCTGACTTATTTTTCGAACATTCTATTTTTAATGGATTACAGATCATTCTCTTATTCAGTAAACGTTTCAAGATTCTTGTGCGTGTAGTGTTGAAATGGAATGCCCAAAATGACAGTTTTTAGAAAATTATTTCGCTGATGGTGAAATTTTGTGTATTTTCGGCTTCTTTCATTTATTCCGTATTAGGATCCATTTGTATTCTTTAAGTTGGAATTAAGGAGTAGGCTTTAGTACCATCATACGTCAAAAGACCACTGCAAGATGGCACTTCCTCAGTCGGATCAGATTCCCTTTTTCTATTTTCCATCAGATTCTTTTGCATTCTCTCGATCCAGGATTCTGACTTTCTTTAGTTCTTGCTGATGCAGTTCCTTCCGTGACCTCGACTACTGCCGACCGCGTCAAGGCGCTCTCATGCGATAAGGCCATTCTACCGTCTTGCCGGCACTGACGGGTGCTCGTTTACTCAGATCATCGGTCATCTCTCACCCACTCTGCTTCCTTTTTCGCTCCATCCTGGCAAAATCCAAAACCAGGCAAATTGTATGAGTCTTTATCCCACACTGCACGACTCTCTCCTTCCTCTTAGCATATTTCATACTCGTCTCGATGCCCCGTTTGTATCCTTTTTTCCCCACGTTGCTTATAAAATGATCAAAAGACAGATGTTCGCCCTACCGGAAAAGGTAAACTGATCTCGCTTGAGGGCATAATGGCACTGATAGCACTTGCTATGCTGCTACGAGTTTTTAGCATTGCATTACCTGAGCCATGACCATTTGATGTGAAAAAATTCTTAGATTTTAATGAAGCGTGTGGTGTAGGAAAACTTTGTCAATGGAGTAAAATAGGCTTTAATCAACTTCTCATAAACACTCTTCGAAAATCACATCTTAAGTTTTGCATCAAGCTCATATAATCGTCAAAGCACATGGTTCCGTTGGAACGTGTCGTGTGAACGTAACCAAGCGCAGCAAATGCTTCGAGTGTGCAGCCTACCGGAGGCATTTATCATTTATCGTTTTGTGACTACAATAAAACCCGTGCTTAACTAGCGGACATTACTCCGCATAAAAATCGCGCCCTCAGTGTCGAGGCACAAAATTCGGTACCGCAAAATCGAAGTCGGGCCGCGCACGCGGCATTGTTTGTCTGACCGAGACTTGACATTTGTTTCTTGTATCTGAACTATACTCTATTCTGATTGGCTGTCTTTGGCGGACTCTTGTTTGATATGAGAGAGAGAGAGAGAGAGAGAGAGAGAGAGAGAGAGAGAGAGAGAGAGGGGGGGGGGATGGATGGAGGGAGGGAGGGAGGGAGAGATCGAGGGGGGGAGGGAGGGGGAAGGAGAGAGAGAGAGAGAGAGAGAGAGAGCGAGAGAGAGAGAGAGAGCAGAGAGAGAGATCGAGGCGGAGAGAGAGAGAGGCGGGGGGAGGGAGGGAGGGAGGGAGGGAGGAGGGGAGGGAGGGAGGGAGGGAGGGAGGGAGGGAGGGAGGGAGGGAGGGAGAGAGAGATAGAGAGAGAGAAATAAAGAGAGAGAGAGAAATAAAGAAAGAGAGAGAAAGAGAGAGAGAAATAAAGAAAGAGAGAGAGAAAAGGAGAGAGAGAGAAAAGGAGAGAGAGAGAAAGAGAGAGAGAATTTAGCAAGTTTTGCAAACAGTCATTACAAAGACACTCCATGGAACTACAGACTTGCTTATGATGTTCGGGTGATTTAGCGGGGCTCACAATGTAATACAATAGGACACAGTCTGACAGTTCTGTATATGCAATAATAGCCTACTTATACGTCTTAGTGAACATGGCAACTAACGGTCAAATCTCTCTTGAAAGTACTTCAGATTCCACTCACGCCCTGTCACTGTGGACGCGAGATAATAGATGACCTGTGCTACTATAGTAGCAAGGTTCTCCCAACCAGGAAGCAAACAGAGTATAGCGAGTGGTCACTGTCGACATGGTTGCATTGGAGACAAATGAAAAGTCGGGCTCGATAACACAAAGACGAAACAAAATTAGCAAAAATAGGGATGATTGATACGGTAAAGAAAGGTGTGTGTGTGTGTGTGTGTGTGCACGCGCGCGTGCATGTGCGCACGCTTGCATGTGCGTGTGTATGTAAATTCACAGGCGGACACAGAAACAGACAGACCATACAGACCACACAGACAGACAGACAGACATACAGAGACGGAAAGACAGAGGCACAGACAGACAGACAGGCAGACAGACAGA
>JAWQFJ010033793.1:57500-65000 GCA_034096865.1 Theodoxus fluviatilis
CACACACACACACACACACACACACACACTCACCTGATTCGTCGGAGCCTTTCTGTCTACGGAAGCCGTCTTGATTATGAAGAGCTGGTGCAGTTTGCTGATTTCGACCCTGTATTTGCTTGAATGTTCGAAGTGGAGGCAGTCACAAACACTACACACGTGGTACAGCTGCTGATCATGTCAGTCTGATGGCTCTTCATTGCGTGTTTGTCGTTTTCAGCAAGACGTTTTAGCTAGACAGTGTTGTATATTTTCTTTGTGACAAAAAAGTCACCGATTATGACTTGTCAACCCGCCCTATCTTCTTTTAGTCTTGCAGCTGAACCAAACTCGAACTTTCACACCAAGTTGTTCGCTGGTGGATCAAATGCAGACGTCGTAGTTAGTTCTCGATCTAAAATTGGCAAGACGTACCTACGAATTGTTGCTTACGAGGCTCGACTTTTCGTGTCAGTTGATTTCAGTTGAAAATCCTGGTTGTGAAGCCACTCGTTCTTCGAAGCGAGACATATGGTGCAAAGTTACCTGAGCGTCAGGTCAGTGATGAACGGAAATCTATAATGTCGACTTCTCTCTTTCTTTCTTTCTCTCTCTCTCTCCCTTGTCTATTTTCTCGTTTCAGTCTTTCCCTTGTATGAAGAGGCTCTGCATGAAACAGGTTGCTCCAGGTGTAAAGTTTCACAGTAGGTGACGGCTGCTTGGATGGCCGTTCACCCTGTCTGTCCAGCTGCAGAGTCGGACGAGAACTCTCCCGTCAGAATACAGAGCTAGTATCTGACTTGGCCGCTCTCTTCAATAAGAAGATGCCCTTGAAAATGAAGTACACTGCTCAGTTTGCCTGAATGATTGGACGAGCAAAGATGACAAGCAGCGTAGCGAGTCCCTGCGTGTTGTTTCCGCCTGTTAAGCTCTAGCGAAACGGGACTACGAGATTGGATCTGCCTGGGGGTAATTTGGCAGGCCCAAGAAAAGGATACGCCTTTTGAAAAATCTCTATCTCGCTCTCTCAGATGCCACCTTTGGGCTGACTTAAGATTTGTCCAGCCTGCTGGACAGGCACGCCCACGCTTACTTCAGGCTGAATGGCCTTCCGAGAAGACGAAGGAAATGGATGCAAGGTCACTACTCCACAATCTACTTAGTCGAATGACCTTCCTCCGATGTCTCAGGCTGAAGAGAGAGCGCATCTATCACGCCAGTGCTAAAGTCACCCGAGACGCTTCTCAATTTCGTCAAAGTGCTGTACCTCGAAGTCTTACACCAAACGAGACGATCTGAATTTGCCGTCCAGGTGTCTCATTCCAAAAGAGCTCACTTCTCTTTGAAGTACTTCTTCCACAAGACGGATCAGCTTGATAATGAGTCTGTGAGATGCAGACCTCGTGGAGGAACTCTTTGAGACGCGCTGGGCTGGAAGAGCTGCAGCCGGAGACATCCGCGAGAAGCACGACACGCCGTCGTCTGGTCCTGCGAGCCTCGTGTCCCCAGAGCCTGGTGCGACAGGCGGAAGGGGTGCGTCCCTATTGATTGGCGCTGAGACTCACGGCGGCTGGCTTATATAGTGGACAGCACTGGCAGGACGCACTCTGCGACTCTCATTGCCGTCACAGACGGTGCCGTGACGTTTGGCGGGAACAAACGTGGAAAGGCACGCTCGGAGGGAACACCCGCAGGGCGAGACGCAAGAGGGTTGAAATTCCCTGCGCGCCGCCCGCTAGAGCGCCCGTCAAGGGCACGATTAACTTCGTTAGACAGGCGCAGTAGAGCCGAGTGTCTTCTGGCGTGTAACTGCATTTATCAGGCGAATAGATCTTGATTTACAGCGTCATCTCCAGCGTTACTGAAACATCAAAGTCGGTGTCAAGGTGTTTTGCTGAGATCTATGGGTGTACGCAACTCACAAAGGTTACGATGTACTTTAACAACAGAAAGAATATTTCCTCTGAATTGTTTTCTACTCCGTTGAAAGGAATGCCAGCATTAAAAGCAAAATTCAAGCGAAACTGGTTTAATTTACTCAATGATGTCACCAAGAGGCGTAGACTGTTGATTTGTTCTGATAGTCCCTGAACGTAGGTATTGGGCAGCCACACCAGTTGTGACCGACGCTTACCACACACTGGTGAGAGAGAGAGAGAGAGAGAGAGAGAGAGAGAGAGAGAGAGAGAGAGAGAGAGAGGAGGGGGGGGAAGGAGGGAAGGAGGGAGGGAAGGAGGGAGACAGATAGACAGACAGACAGACAGACAGGCAGACAGACACACAGACAGACAGACAGACAGACAGACAGACACACAGAAAGACAGACAGACAGACAGACAGACAGACAGACAGACACACAGACAGACACACAGACACACAGACACACAGACAGACACAAGACACACAGACACACAGACACATAGACGGACGGAAGGATGGACGGACGGACCAATGGACGGACAGATGCACACAGGAAGACAGGCAGCCGAGTAGGTGGACAAAGAAACAGATAAAAACCAGTGTTAGAGAAACGGCAAGAGATAAAAGTATACGAATGAAAATCTTGCACCCCCTCCCCCTTCTCTCTCTCCTCTCTCTCTCTCTCTCTCTCTCTCTCTCTCTCTCTCTCTCTCTGTCTGTCAGTCTGTCTCTCTCTCTCTCTCTCTCTGTCTCTCTCTTATGTGTATATTCCTACGTGATGGATCGTCGGCCGCAAATAAACAATCAATCAATCTCTGCCTCTCTCTCTCTGTCTGTCTCTTTCTCTGTCTCTGTCTCTCTCGCTGTCTCTGTCTCTCTCTCTCTCTGTCTCTCTCTCTCTCTCTTTCTTTCTCTGTCTCTCTCTCTCTGTGTCTATTTCTCTGTTTCTCTCACTCTCTCTCTCTCTGTCTCTTTCTGTTTTTCTGTTTGTCTCTCTGTCTCTCTGTCTGTCTGTCTATCTTTCTATTTATCTCTCTGTCTCTCTGTCTGTCTCCCTGTCTGTCTGTCTGTCTGTCTGTCTGTCTGTCTGTCTGTCTGTCTGTCTGTCTGTCTGTCTGTTTGTCTGTCTCTGTCTCTCTCTGTCTCTATGTCTCTCTGTCTCTCTCTCTCTCTCTCTCTCTCTCTCTCTCTCTCTCTCTCTCTCTCTCTCTCTCTCCTCTCTCTCACTCTCCTTCGAAAACTGACACTGTGTTACGGCAATACCGTTGCAACGTTAACCGACGGAAGGACAGATAAGAAGCGTTCACTTTGCTTTTAAAAAGACGTCATGGCTTATGTGTTCTGTGGATGCCTTGCCCATTTGACATGCAGCTAAACAAAAAGAAAAAAGGGAAACTCTTCGTAACAAGGGTTTTAACTTGTTGTATTGAACAGAAAGATCCGCTATGTAAGATAACAACCCACTTTATTGAAAACGTTGATAAGTTGACATGCTAAAGAATGCTTTCATGGGGCACCGTGGCTTTTTTCTGTAAGCTACAGTAAGGTCTAATTTATACAACAATGTTCAAGCCCTGTGCAGTGCCTGTCTGTCGTATCAAGCTGGCTGGCAGTTTCTGAAAGGCTCATTTTCATTGTGAAAACATATTTGCATTCAGTGATGAGTCGTATACGAATGAAACTCATTAAGCAAACTCTTCTTTGGTACTTGATTATGTACCCGTACTTCAGTTGTTGACATGTGACACTGCAGCGAGTGTGTGTGTGCTTGCCAAGTTTGCCAGTAACGAACCAGAATGCCAGTGATGACGAATGAACCTCATGGAGCCCAAGTTGTGCACATTTTCTCTGGGAAGTCCTCTTCGAGGGAACTGGGGAGAGGTAAGCCGCTAAATTATGGGCGACTGTCAAATACGTTTTTGCTACAGAGCGGAGCCAAAAGCTTTTGAGGTATCAGAGGCCACAAGCCTAACCAACAGATTTGAAACAGATACTGCTGTACAGCTGATGAATCAGTATTTTGAGTGTAATTTGGCATAACAAGTGTTTTAGGAAATATAGACCTGCGTTCTGTAGGGAGGATGATTAATGTATTTTTTAATGTCGTTGAGGTTCTTTTCAGATCTTACTTTTGTATTCTGTTTGATGACATTTAAATCAAAATCCAAAATATTGAACATATGTTTATCTTTTGCAGTCGGTAATCGAATTCTTCAAAATCGTAACTGCGGTATTCAGAGAGTGTCAAGTTTGTTTTCTTCTTCCTCTTTGTACTTACTTCTGTGAAAACGTGGAAAGCAAAATGTCGTAACCCCGTCAGCTTTCATCGCATCTCTTACGGCGTTTCCGTGTTTTTGTCCAAAGCATTGCAAACGTCATCAGACGTCAGAGAACATGGCGTTCCCTATCGGATGGCAGACTACGACCAGATGAAACTTTACAAAGCTAGAACAGGGAAGCTGAACGGGGAAGCCGGTGGAGTTTGCTCTTTTCCCCACGGGTCTTGCCAAAGGTCAAGCACCGCCAGTAGCCAAACCTCTCAACGCAGATGAGAAGCCATCCCTAATAAACACTGGCGAGATAAAATACCAGATTTCTTCAGAAAATCACATTCATCCCTTCCCCTAAATGACATATGCCGGATAGTTGTTCAAAACATGTTTTTCGGGGAGCCAGCAGAAAGGATGCAACCGCAAAAATTCCAGATGACAAGTTAAAGAGGATATTTGCAGTGATCTCCCCTGGAACCACTAGATAATAATAAGCCAATAATTAGCTTAGCCCTCCAAAGCTCACGCGATTCTTTCAGTGAAACCTTTGAGTATTCGTGGAGAATTTGCCAGCTCAAAGGTCTCGGTGTGACCTTCCAGATCACCCTACTCGCATCAAGTAGTTGTCAATTAAGCTAGAAAAGGTCAGCACGGGCCCTTCATAAACTTGTTGACACATCCACGCACTCCTCTTCGACAGCCGAAAGCTACAAGACTGTAGTATTTCCACTGCAATAAATGCCATGTCAACCTTTAGTTGCCACTGAAACGAAACAGGTGCCTAGCACCGTAGAAACGATTCAACAGACAGCTTCTTTACAAAAGCCAGCGAACGGGAGAGCGACGGAACAAATGAACAATACCTGTTTTGATTTAGAAAGCGTTAACTTCGTCAGAGACAAGCATACGGAGTATGTTAGGAAATCAAGCAACGCCTACATTGATCGGATTGAGTGGTGTCGGTATCAATGGATGAGTGCGTGGCAACTGGGTTTCTAAATTAGTTTCCTGACGTTTTCGTGTTTGCAGACTTGCAGCGCTGCGTAAACTATGGAATTCAGCAACTACGATGAAGACTTTACCTCATGATGCGTTCCTGTAATGCCTTAGGTCAATTTACTTAGCTGACCACAGGGGACTCATGCTGCATGTTTACTTGCCAGAGGTTACTCGTCGTAGCATTTGTGCCCTGAACCTCCAATTTTGAGGGCAAGGTCACTCGCTTTGAACTTGCCTGAGGTTGTGGAAGGTGCTAGCTTGCCAGGAAAGGTGGGAGGCATGCTGGTCGGCCTGGGAAAGGCGCGACAAACGGCACAGCTCTGTGGCTAGACTCGAATTAACAAAGACATTTCTACGTCTTCCGCCAAGTCAATCCCATGGACATTATTCAAGCGAGATACTTCCGGTTTTCAAATCGAGGCAGACTGGGCAAACATCATGGCGTCTTCTATGGCCAGCACCAATACCAGTACATGGAGTGGAAATCTCCTTCATGTGCCTCCATTCTCGCATGGAAATGTTGAAATATGGGCAAGTGATGTTGTTTTTGTTGTTTATAGCTGGGAAACAGCATTCCATCACTTCGCACGACCTAACATAGTAACAACCTCTACTCATGAGAAACCTATTGTGATTGGTCCAAAAATATAAATCAGCCAATGGTAGAGAGCCATGTATAGAGTCTTGATCACACCGGACATGTTGATGTCGGCATGGCAGACGATGCAAGCCCAGCTGGCAGTAGTCGCTTATCTCACAGTTTTGACTAAAAATTTAGTATATGATTAGATATAACAAACTATCTGCAAAGACAGCTCATGGTTATATTAGCGTAATAAAGTAACATAGAGGCTTACTGACCTTATTTCAAGAAACACCAGTCATAATGATCAACACTACAGATCTAGATCTACAAGAGAGAAGGGTAACCTGTTTTACCTTCGATGTCATGCACAAATACTTCGATGAACTTTTCGTATCCTTTCCCTTTCTTTCTACTGGGTATGTAGTTAGTAGTAGTAGTAGTAGTAGTAGTAGTAGTAGTAGTAGTAGTAGTAGTAGTAGTAGTAGTAGTAGTTGAGAGGCTAGACGTAGGCCGTGAAGCCTTTTGAACGCCCCATCGTAATGTGTTGCGTAATATAACATAAGGTTTTAGCGCAATTTTCCTATTGCGACAGTGACACTCATCATAGCTTCGAGATAACAATATGAATGTAGGATCCTTGTCCAGTTGGTTTTTGAAAACGTTAGTAGTCGGTGCAGTCTTGAGCTGAAACGGAAGGTTATTCCACAGGTTAGCAACACGATTACTGAAACAATACTTTCTTAGGTTAGTATTACTACGTTGAACAAACACTTTTCCGTCTGCATTTCTCGTACTGGTACAACTTGGTGACTTAAAGAAGTCGCTCCACGTCTACGAGATTATTGTATGATTAATAAGTCTCTATTAGGTCACCACGAATCCTTCTTCCTTTTAGTGAGTGCAGAATCAAATACTCTATGCGCTCGCTGTAAGACATCTCCCGACATTCACTCAACAACTTGGGAGCCCTGCGCTGGACTCGCTCCACAGCCTCTGACTGTCTTTTTAAATGTGGGTACCAACATCACTTGCTCATATTTCCTCATTTTCATGCGAGAATGGAGGTACATGCAGGAGATTTCCACTCCATGTACTGGTACTGGTGCTGGCCACAGAAGACGTCATGATGTTTGCCCAGTCCGTCTCGTTTTCGATTTCAAAATGGCCGCTGCGTGAATAACGTCTATTGGGTCGGACCTCCAAGCCCATTAGAGAGATTGCCTCGGACACCTCCGTCATTGTCCAGCCGGCGGTCTCCTCGGGGGAAGTCTGCAGTTCGTGACAACAGCAGTGCTGAAGAAAGACGTGGCATGCTGCCCTTCAGTTTCTATAGCAACCCCATCAGGAGATGTTCGGTCTGGCGTGTCGGACATCAGCCTCCCCGTAGATGGAAAGCAAGAACGTAGAAAGTAGGGCGTGAAGACCCATAATAGCAGGTTGGCCATGGAAAGTGATAAAACTAAACTAACCCAGCTCACGAGATGTCTTGGTCATGGGCTAAAACTGGTTCACCCTATTGATATGTTTCCGCTGCATGATATGGGTGATAGGTTTCCGCTGCATGATATGGGTGATAGGTTTCCGCTGCATGATATGGATGATGTGTTTCCGCTGCATGATACGGATGATATGTTTCCGCTGCATGATATGGATGATATGTTTCCGCTGCATGATATGGATGATATTTTTCCGCTGCATGATATGGATGATATGTTTCCGCTGCATGATATGGATGATATGTTTCCG
>JAWQFJ010033793.1:70000-75000 GCA_034096865.1 Theodoxus fluviatilis
GCATGTGTGTATTGGCCTCTCCATATATTGTATTGAGAAGTCACTGCGGCTGCAAGGTTTGTTAGGAAACATGACACAATACCTACAAGGCTCATGTGTGTCCACGCATGTCTCTTCGGGTGCTACTGTGAAGGATCTACGAAAGGTAAACGTGTGGTTTTATTCAGCAACTCATCACCCACGCCAGGGTCTAAAATCGCTTCATACTTTACCCCCTGATCACTGGATTGCTTGATAGATCCTTCACTGGACCCTGACAACAATCACGGAGACAGGCGTGTAAAACGCACACAGTTAGGTACCAGCACCGGCTCCTCTCGCTGGGGAGCAGTCCAACCCGATCCTGGCTCACAGCCGCGTACAAGTGTTAATCGCACTACAGTGTGCCAGCACTGCCCTTTCAGGTACCCGGATTTACTCCTGGATTGGGAGAAGCAACGTGAGTTGAGCGTCTTGCAGAAGGATGCGACTACGGGAACCGCGCAGCTTCGAACGCCGCACCCTCTGGCCGCAAGCCACTGGAGGACAAGTGTGCTGACCACTCGGCTGCATATTCCCTGTAAGACAGTTCACGATTTTTCCCCCAAATCAAAAGCCTCACAAGACAAGCAAGACAAATAACAAAGAACAAAACGACAAGACAACACAGCTGTCGTACTTAGTTCGAAACAAATATTTGAGTGAAAGTCGAGCAGCAATGACAGAGCTTAATTCATAGCAAGAGCACTTGCTTTTTCGTCGTGGTAGATCTGATTTCGTCTTTTGAAAGCCAGCTTTCATAAAGTAGGTCTATGTGGTGTTATACAAATTAGATTTTGTTTTCGATTTGCTTCTTTTCCTCGAATTAAGTGCACAAAAAAGTACAACCTACTTTGTAGAATGTTAATGACTGATGAAATAGTCGTAAAATGGAGTCTCCAGAAGAAGAGAGACTCAGATAATTCAATCCAGAGAATAAAAACGTAAGAATGGACATTTAACAGGGACACAAATAAAGTGTGTGCGTTGTGGAATATTACATTCATTAATATCAACTCATTATTATAGCGTTGGAGACTGTTCTGGCCCGACTCCGACTTGCTAGTGAAATCTGCCCCGGCACGAGCAGCACGCAGGTAGAAGACGTTCTGGCAAAGTTTTTGTTCGACACGTACATCGCCCATAGCGAATATCTGGATACATTCAGATGAAAGTCGTGCCCCTTAGTTCTAGATTAGGAAGTCAGTTGAAAAGTACTGCCGTGAATAAAATATGTCCTGCCCTGCAAGTTAACACTTTAAATGTTAGCATCTGAAAAACCTCAGGCGCCGATCTTTATTACCTTGCAAGACGTAGGAAACCTGTCACCTTGATCATTGAAACAAGTCAACGAAACTTGCACACGAACATAAAGTGGTTCTACGATCTACACTGCTTCATTTTGATGACGGTCGTAGCCACGTTATACTTTTAAAGAAAGGTCAGTTTTATTGGGTGTCTGCTGCTTTGACCTCTGCAAAGCGAAAAAAAAAGAGAAGCTACAACTCGTAGAAAGGTCATGTCATGAACCGTACTGAATTTGATGTCAGCGACAAATTTTACCATTGAAAATGATGCCAAGTAAAAGTGCTCCCCGAGTCCTTAGCTCTCAAAAAGGACAGCGAAAAATTACATCCAGAAAGGCCAAGTGAAGTTTGACCACTATATTTTTGTAAAAATGGTTTATGAGAAAAGACGGTGTTAAGGTTTTGCGCGTGCGCACATCCACACACACGCGCGCGCACGCGTACATACACAAGTGAACGCATGCATGCATGCACGCATTCATAATAATAATAATAATTATAATAATTTATTATATTTATAAAGCGCCTTTCCCGAGGTTCTAAGCGCGTAACATATATACATACATATACAAAATAAACATACAACACACAGTTTATACATTTAGTCATCCAGTCATAGTCAAACACATGCATTCAGATGTACACAGTCAGACTGACAATATACTAGACAAATATTTACACAGATGCCAAGATGTATGTGGGGGTAGAGGAGGGGGGGGGGGGGGAGGTTGCGGCAGGATTCTAACGAATTCACAAGTAATATGGCTGAAAAAGGTAGGTTTTGAGGTTGGATTTGAAGGAAGAGATGGAGGTAGAGTGTCGGATATTGTGAGGGAGAGAATTCCACAGTTGAGGGCCATAGTATGAGAAAGAGCGAAAGCCATGAGTTCTGCGCTTGAAGCGACCTTGGCGGAGGAGTCGGGTGTCAGCAGAAGAGCGGAGTGAGCGAGAAGGGGTGTACAGAGAGACCAGATCAGAGAGATAGGCAGGTGCAGATTCAGAGATGATGTTGTAGCAGAGACACGCACGCACACACACACACACACACACACACACACACACACACACACTTACACACACACATGCTTTCACATACAAACGTACGCACGCACGCACACACACACACACACAACACACACACACACACACACAACACACACACACACACACACACACACACACACACACACAACACACACACACACACACACACACACACACAAAGACAACCGTGCACAGGAGCTCGCGGGTGCACCTTCACATACACACAGACACAAAGATACATTGAATGGCACACATACAGCAACACACGCACAGCAAACACACGCACATATACACACAGATAATAAAACACATACGAACGCACGGCAACACACAAAATGCAAAACACACACGATAACACACACGGCAACACACACAAGGCAAAACAAAACCCACACACACACAGAGCAAAGCACACGTGAGCTAACACACAAACGCACATTCACACACACATACACACATACATACACACACACACAAACACAAAACACACAGAGAACAAAACAAAACAAACATGAACACACACACGTGCACACACACACACACACACATTTGCACAAACACACAGACACTCACGTGGATGACAGCCAGGACAATACTACTCTTACGTACATTGTTTACATGCAAGAGTCGAAAATCGGCTAGGAAGAAATGTGAGTCACGGGGTCATCACAACACATTTGCGGAATTGGACGACAGGCAGGGAAGGGCTGATCCCACGCTGAGTGTAAGAAGCATGCACCGACAGACTACAAAGGCAGACATGCGCCTCTTTGAAGCGCACAAGAAAGCGTCACGACACCGTAACTTCGAGACTACTTAGCTCCAGCTCTGCGTCGCCATTTCCTCTTCATGTCCTCTTCATTTCCTCTTCATGTCCTCTTGCGTTTGTCTCTGTCTCTTCATGCCCTCTTGCGTTTGTCTCTGTCTCTTTATGTCCTCTTGCGTTTGTCTCTGCCTCTTCATGTCATCTTCATGCCCTCTTGCGTTTGTCTCTGCCTCTCCATGTCCTCTTGCGTTTGTCTCTGCCTTTTCATGTCATCTTCATGCCCTCTTGCGTTTGTCTCTGCCTCTTCATGTCCTCTTGCGTTTGTCTCTGCCTCTTCAAGTCCTCTTGCGTTTGTCTCTGCCTCTTTATGTCCTCTTGCGTTTGTCTCTGCCTCTTTATGTCCTCTTGCGTTTGTCTCTGCCTCTTCATGTCCTCTTGCGTTTGTCTCTGCCTCTTCATGTCCTCTTGCGTTTGTCTCTGTCTCTTTATGTCCTCTTGCGTGTGTCTCTGCCTCTTCATGTCCTCTTGCGTTTGTCTCTGCCTCTTCATGTCCTCTTGCGTTTGTCTCTGCCTCTTTATGTCCTCTTGCGTTTGTCTCTGTCTCTTTATGTCCTCTTGCGTTTGTCTCTGTCTCTTTATGTCCTCTTGCGTTTGTCTCTGCCTCTTCATGCCCTCTTGCGTTTGTCTCTGTCTCTTTATGTCCTCTTGCGTTTGTCTCTGCCTCTTCATGTCCTCTTGCGTTTGTCTCTGCCTCTTCATGCCCTCTTGCGTTTGTCTCTGCCTCTTCATGCTCTCTTGTGTTTGTCTCTGCCTCTTTATGTCCTCTTGCGTTTGTCTCTGCCTCTTCATGTCCTCTTGCGTTTGTCTCTGCCTCTTCATGTTCTCTTGCGTTTGTCTCTGCCTCTTTGTGTCCTCTTGCGTTTGTCTCTGTCTCTTTATGTCCTCTTGCGTTTGTCTCTGCCTCTTTGTGTCCTCTTGCGTTTGTCTCTGCCTCTTCATGTCATCTTCATGTCCTCTTGCGTTTGTCTCTGCCTCTTTATGTCCTCTTGCGTTTGTCTCTGCCTCTTTATGTCCTCTTGCGTTTGTCTCTGTCTCTTTATGTCCTCTTGCGTTTGTCTCTGCCTCTTTATGTCCTCTTGCGTTTGTCTCTGCCTCTTTATGTCCTCTTGCGTTTGTCTCTGCCTCTTCATGTCATCTTCATGCCCTCTTGCGTTTGTCTCTGCCTCTTTATGTCCTCTTGCGTTTGTCTCTGCCTCTTCATGCCCTCTTGCGTTTGTCTCTGCCTCTTTATGTCCTCTTGCGTTTGTCTCTGCCTCTTTATGTCCTCTTGCGTTTGTCTCTGCCTCTTTATGTCCTCTTGCGTTTGTCTCTGCCTCTTCATGTCCTCTTGCGTTTGTCTCTGCCTCTTCATGTCCTCTTGCGTTTGTCTCTGTCTCTTTATGTCCTCTTGCGTTTGTCTCTGCCTCTTCATGTCCTCTTGCGTTTGTCTCTGCCTCTTCATGTCCTCTTGCGTTTGTCTCTGCCTCTTCATGTCCTCTTGCGTTTGTCTCTGCCTCTTTATGTCCTCTTGCGTTTGCCTCTGCCTCTTTATGTCCTCTTGCGTTTGTCTCTGTCTCTTTATGTCCTCTTGCGTTTGTCTCTGCCTCTTCATGCCCTCTTGCGTTTGTCTCTGTCTCTTTATGTCCTCTTGCGTTTGTCTCTGCCTCTTCATGTCCTCTTGCGTTTGTCTCTGCCTCTTTATGTCCTCTTGCGTTTGTCTCTGTCTCTTTATGTCCTCTTGCGTTTGTCTCTGCCTCTTCATGTCCTCTTCATGTCCTCTTGCGTTTGTCTCTGCCTCTTTATGTCCTCTTGCGTTTGTCTCTGCC
>JAWQFJ010033793.1:80000-92500 GCA_034096865.1 Theodoxus fluviatilis
GGGTGCACATTAAGTAATTTCTTCAGTGCAAATAAATGAGCTTTCTCTATACAGTCACATTTATCCAGTCCCCATACTTCAGACCCGTACATCAAGATTGGTTGTACCTGGAGAGAGAGACGGAGAGAGAGAGACAGACAGAGACAGACAGAGAGAGAGACAGAGAGAGACAGAGAGAGACAGAGAGAGACAGAGAGAGACAGAGAGAGACAGAGAGAGACAGAGAGAGACAGAGAGAGAGAGAGACAGAGAGAGACAGAGAGAGAGAGAGGAGAGAGAGAGAGAGGAGAGAGGAGAGAGAGAGAGACAGAGAGAGACAGAGAGAGAGAGAGACAGAGAGAGAGAGAGAGGAGAGAGAGAGAGAGACAGAGAGAGACATAGAGAGAGAGAGACAGAGAGAGAGAGAGAGGAGAGAGAGAGAGACAGACAGAGAGAGAGACAGAGAGAGAGAGAGAGACAGACAGACAGAGAGAGAGACAGAGAGAGAGGAGAGAGAGAGAGAGAGAGAGACAGAGAGATAGAGAGATAGAGAGAGAGACAGAGAGAGAGACAGAGAGAGAGAGAGACAGAGAGAGAGAGACTGATTGATTCGTTATTTATCAAGGATGAAATTTTAGGTATTTCTGCATACATTACAAATTGTCCTTGCTCATTAAGAAATGAAAATTATGGATAAATAAGAAAAATTACACAGTAGCTAATCTATGTACAACAGTTGGAACAATATGAACAACAATAACAAAGATGTAGTAGATGTCTTTGACAACTGTCAGCTCAGTGAGTCTTCAAATTCAAGCAAAACATCTCATATGTACAGGCGACATTGTACTTAGAGTGCAGAGGTGAGATTATCTGAATAGATAATCACATACAGATTTTTAAAAGACTTCATGGAAGTATTGTTCCTTGGGTGCAATGGGAGTGAATTTCATCTCATAACACCTGAGTATGTAAGACTGCCTTTAAAAATGTATACTCTAGGTTGTGGTAGAAGGAAGGTGTTGAGAGATAGTGAATGGCTTATTTGGGGACGATTGAAGAGATTAGTAAGATACTTCGGTGCTCGTGAATGAGCAGTTTTGTGCATAAGGATGCATTTATTGAGGACGAGGTGTTTTTGGAAGGGTAGTAAGCCAAGATGTCTGAGCTTTTCATGAATAGACAATGTCGGAAATAATAAGATAGGTTGCTCGTCTGTAAAGTGATTTAATCTTGTTCAAGTGCACTGCCGTGGACCCATCCCAAACAACAGAAGCAAAATTAACACGGGAATTAATGGGGGCATAAATAAACATTGCGCATGCATTGGTGTTGACAAAATGCCTCAGTTAGGAGAGCAAAAAGATGTTCTTAGCAATAGTTTTGCATAAGGAATGTACATGAGGTTCCCAAGTTAATTGTTCATCCACAATTATGCCTAGCACTCTGTGTTTTGAGGCTTGTTCAATGATTTCATTCTCTAGCATAAGGTTGATGGTTAAGGGCTGTCGTTGACGTTTTTGTCTTGTAGTTAGAGGAGGGAGAGAGGGAGAGAGAGAGAGAGAGAGAGAGAGAGAGAGAGAGAGAACTGAACTGAACTGAACTTTATTCGAAGGCCGACCGCCCGTTGAACACTGCAAAAAAATAACATTCAAACTTCTCTACCATTTCAAGATTACGATCCAATCGGTTTAGATACATACTATTTATAATACATTATCAAATTCTCTTCTTCTCATTTTAAAAGCATAGTATATGTACATCGACACATGTAGTGTTTACTCTAATGTTTGTTCCTCTTAAGTGGTAGGTATAGTCTCTCCTGCCCTTTACATGCTGTGTAATATATCTCTCCCTGAGATCGATGTATTTACCACAGTCGGGTAGGAAATGCTTTTCGTTTTCGATAGTATTCATACAGAATGGACAATACAAGTCTCCTATTTCTCGATAACCATAACGTTGGTTAATTTTTAAAGGGTTTATACCTAAACGGAAACGTATGAAAACATCTCTAAACCTTTTAATAATAAGAAACGTAAGGTATTTTTCTTGACCAAACATACCTTTGAACAAGGAATACAATGAAAACCTCTCTCTGCTTAGGTTTCTTCCCTCCCAAGATCGTTGGTAACAGTCCTGTAATCTTTGCTTTAATTGCATTAAAAATAGTTTCTCATTTCCTACACCTCCATTCATCCACACATATGCAAAGCCTAGTTTGCACAGTGTGTCCTTTACCATACAGTGCCAATTCTTTTCGTCAGGTATTTTGGAATTCATTAGCATTTCATAAGCTTGTCTTGGGAGTCTGTGTAATGGCATGTTTGATAACAATAGCCAGTATTTGACAGTTTTAATTGTGCTATTGATTACGAGGGGGTATCTACCTAATTCTCCACAGACGAAATGGTTAGGCGATCTTATATCTAGTCCTAAGAACGTTTTACAGGCAGATACGTGTACCCTTTCCACCGTTTCCTGGTTCTTTATACTCCATAATTCGGCACCATACAACAAACTAGGCACTACTTGTGCGTCAAACAGCTTCATGAACATCGTAGGTATAGTACTGCGGATCATCCACATTGCTTTCATAATTTGAACCATTTTTTGTCTACTTTTTATTACAATCTCTTCTAAAGAGGCATTTTCAGACAGTTTGTAGTAAAATAGTTATAAATATTTATAACTGTTTACTACATCTAACTTAATGTTATTAAGGTTTCATTGTTCTCCTTCTGCCAAATGACCACCCTTTCTGAAAACCATTACCTTTGTCTTCTCAGCATTTACTTGGAGACCCAGGATTTCCGATACTCTAGCCAGAAAGTGAAGTTGGTTTTGGAGCCCAATTGGTGTTCGAGATTGAAGTGCAACATCGTCGGCAAACAGTAAAGCAAAAATCTCTGCTCTGCCTGGTAGCATTTGAACCCCATGTTTTCCATGTGCTTAACATAGTTTGCCACCGCATTAATGTAGAGGAGAAAAACTGAAGTGCTCTCTTTGGTCCCTTGCTTTGCGCCAAGCGGACATGGGAAGTATTCAGATATGTGGTGGTTCCAACGGACACATGATTGCACATTTGAATACAAGGCTTTGAACAGTTTAAGGAATTTAGTTATCAAACCAGCACCCTGCATTATCTTCCAGAGTTGACCACGATTCACAGAGTAAAGGCTTTCTTGTAGTCAATAAATGCGACATACAATTTGCCTCTACCTTTTCCGTACACGTGTTTCGTGGCAATGGAATGCAGGGTAAAGACATGGTCTATGGTTGAGTGGTCTGGCCGGAATCCAGCCTGTTCCGCACATACTTTATCCTCGATTTCTAACCATCTGCATAATCGTCTCGCTAGTATTGACGTGAAGGTTTACTAACAATAGGTAAAAGGGATATACCTCTATAATTGTCTGGATTCATTTTTTTGCCCTTTTTATGGATTGATACTATGACGTATCGCGACCAAGTCGGGGGAAAGTAGTGGTTATCAAACAGGAAATTGAACAGTTTGGCCAGGAAAGGCGCGATCTTTTCGCACGGTGTTTTATAGCACTCACCCGGAATGCCGTCTAGTCCGGGCGGCTTCCGTGCCTTTATGGACTGAATAGCCGCTTGTACCTCATGTATATTAATTGGGACATCTAATTCGGCATGTTCTACGAGTTCACTGATATCGGCCGTTGTTTCTTCGACATTATTATTATCTTGAAACATATGTTCGAAATATTTCTGCTATACAGTTATCTCTATTTCAGGTGTGGGTACTATTTTTCGCGTTATGTTCCTTATTTTTGACCAAAACTCTCTGGAGTTTTTCAAGTTAGCCAAGAGGTGGTTACCTACTGCATTTCTATATTCTTTCTTCTTTTTGCGAATTAGGTTTTTGTATTCTCTCTTATTTATGTTATATGTGCTTTTACCTATTACAAGACACGTTTTTCTATGCCAATTAAGAGACCTCCTGGCCGTTTGTCTGGCCTCTTTGCATTCATTGTCAAACCAAAGTTGCCTTTTTTCATTTGCAATACTGCTGCTGATCTTAAACTCCTTCGTCATGCATTCTACGCAAAAGGATATAGCTTCCATGAACAGCGAAAGGGCATCTTCCGCTGAATGCTCTAATTTGTTTGTAGCTCTAATAATTTCGTCCGTGAATTTATCGTTACGTAAAAAACTCATCGGATTTGGAGGGGTCCCAAAATATAGTGGAGACTACCCTAACCAAATTATTACGATATATTGGTACTTTAGGCCCGAACGACATTTCTAAGGGCATATGGTCAGATTCTATACGGTATGCAACTTTTAAATCAAGGTTATAGTATAGGGGTGTACCATATATTAAACAATAATCGATAACACTCTCTCCGTGTGGAGAAATGTAAGTAGTACACCCTTCTCTATCGCTTTTTGTACATCCATTTAGTATGCAAAGATGATGCAGTCTGCAAAGATTTATCAATATTCTACCAAAAGTATTTATCGTGTTATACTGTGATCGCCTGGGCAGCATTAGGCAATCACACAAACATTCGGTACTAGATTCATAACTAATTTCATTATCGCCAACATCATCATCGGAATTCAAATGCACAAACCAGTCTCCTATCCTTGCATTAAAGTCTCCACACAGTATTATAGCAGATTTGGGATAACTTTCTTCCATCTTCAAAAGTGTATCTTCTATAAGATATAAATTGCAAGAAGTAGTTTTACCATCATAGTAGGGTGATTCTGGTGATGGAACATAAGCACACACAACAATGGTTGGCTCCCGGTTATATATGCGAAAAGCCAACATGTTGTCATAATGTAATTGTATTTCTACGACATACTTGGCTAGGTATGTACTTACTAATACCACAATAACACCTGATCTTCTTCCTTTTACTAATAGTTTTTTACCTAGTGAGTGGTATATAGTACAATCAACAAAATAAACGTTAAAGTCAAAGTCGTCTGTAGTGAAGGTTTCGAGGAAACAGCAGATTCCAAAAGAGGTCACATAGGTGACGAAACCAGGTTCGTTCAGGCGTGCAGCCAAACCACCAATGTTCCAACAAACAACGTTGAAGTGGTCTAGGGCCGGCTGAAGCGCCTGTTTGCAGGTTGCCTGTTGCTAGTTGGATTCCTATCAAGGGACGGGTGTCGGCCAAAACCTGAGGTTGCAGGTGCATCTCTCTCTCTCGGTTGGGTTGAGTTCACGGGGTGCCTACGAGAGAGAGAGAGAGAGAGAGAGAGAGAGAGAGAGAAGTGAATAGGTGAACAAGTAGGTAGGTAGGTAGGTCAATGAAATATGTGCTGTGAACTATCGAAAAGCGCAGTTGGCGAGACCAGGATCAGACTGGATAGGACAAGGCAGGACAGAATGAATGGGACTGCATATACTCGGTTTTGATTGGATAGAATAGGCCTATCTCTATCTACATGCATCTGTAAAGGTAATCCTACTAACCAGAGATGCATGAGGCACCAACTGCCCATGAATAATTGGCCATTGGTCAAGGAATGCTCCACCAATGTCCAATTAGCCTATTTGGTGGGGAGCAACGTCTGACGACCTGAAAAGTTTACTTTCGACACAGATCTGCTCTTCACTGAATCTTTGAATTTGTGTGATTTTGTATGACATGTACCTGAGGGAACTATTTTCCATTCCTAACGAGCTGGCAGTAGTCTCCCGTGCTCGCCCTATTGTTTATACTGATCCGTCGTTTTGCTCTGTAACATTGTTGTTTCTACTGATCCTGTATATCTGTCGCCTTGTTCCGTTTGTGTGTTTGTTTGTACTTTGGAGCTATGACGAGCAGAGGCACCACCTATTTTCTAGGGGTACGAATGGAGAAGGAGATGGGGGTTGTTGTGGACTATGTAAATTACAGGAATGTCTGAAGCTATTTAGTCAAATGTATAAGTCATTTTTTGTCTAAAGCCTTTTGATTTCAGGCAAGCTTGTGAAGTGTTAGAATTAACCAGCTGATGTCTTCACGAATGAATAATGAGTCGTAACATCAATTTAGCAAGAACATGCTTACTCCCTTTTTGTGTGCAGAAATGCAGACATGAATCGATACAACGGAATTTCGGCTGAATTGCGCTTTGGGCCACAAGACATTAGATTTACGCCTAGGAAGAGATTCGCTTTATTAAATTTTCAGTTATTTCCTCGATAGCAAATGTTTATTTTGACTTTAAAAGTCTGCTTTGCCAAACGACTGACGAATCGTTCATGGAAAACATCAGTTATGTTGCAGTCCGCAGCTTCTTGTTAATGACATTGCGTTACAGTACATATGTTGGTAGAGCGTGTTATATACGTGTTTATAATGAAACCAGGACAGCTTTCGACGAATGCTTTGTTAAGGTTTCGACATTATTCAACGTGTGCGCCAATTGAGGAACAACGCCCCTGTGACGTTGCTCCTCCTGTGTTCTGGAAAAACACTGGCTCGGTGCTACATGCACTTGTCTAGGGGATTAATTCTTGTGGAGGAGGAACGCACAGGTTAATTTTCTCTCAAACTCATGCAATGACGCAAGGACACAGAGGTGATAATTAATAAGGAACTTTAATAATTCTGGAAGTGATTCAAAATAATGATTGGTAAATCAATTTGTATGCATGAAACTCCTTTGTTCAATCCTAATTTTAGCCAGCCAGCCTTTTCTGTATCATGGTAAAAACTTATCTGAGTTCACTGAGTCCGTTCTGTGGAGGAATGATGAAGGGGGGGTTAGGGCAGCGTGACCCTGTGGTTGTCTCTGCTGAAGGGGGTCAGGGCAGTTGACCCCTTGGCAGCTCCAGAAGGGGGTTGTCTTGGGGTGTGGAGGGGGTGTCGACTGATGCAGGGGTGTGCCTGCAGAGGGGAGGTTGAACTGGCCTCATCTCTCCTCTCGTCCCGTCTGGTGGCGGGGTCAGGAGACGGTCATCTCGGTCATCTCCGCTTCGGTTGCAGCTTGTCAGCGAGCGGCTGCCTGCATCTCCTCCATCCAGGGGGGCTGGAGGCGGTGGGTTGAAGGGGGGTGGGGAGGGAAGCCATTCCCTGTCCTCCCCTAGGTCAGACTGGCCTTAATTGATACCATCTTGTATTCTTTCAGTGCGCCCTGGAGAGGGCAAACACGCCAGCCCCCGCTAGCAGACTGCTGTCTGTATTTATATCTTCTTCCACGTCTCGATTAAGAGTCTCAGAAATTCACCAATGGGAAGAAGGGGATGTTTGGCGCCTGCTGACTCGACAACTTCTTACCGCTTAATGTCTTCAAAGTTCTCTTACTCTGGACCAATAGGAAAGAAAAGAAAACTGGCGCCATGCTGGGTCAGCAGAGTTTCTTCCAGTTCAAAGTCTTGCACAGTCAGCACAAATTCTCTGGGCTCAAAGCTTGGCGCCCAACTGGAAAACGGTTCACTGTTTCCACAAGACTTCACCACAGTAATCTCTTCTCAAGGCATGGCTGGTTGCTTAACATACTACATTTATTTGAGGTCTGGCTGGCTTCTATATCATTAAGTATTCCTTACTTAAAACATGCATAAACACACAATTCATAGTGGTAGTGGTGTGATGCTTCAGTCTTAATTACAACACACTCAAATCATCAAAACAATAAAGAGGGTGAAAAGTATGAATCCGTCACAGCCCCAAACTGGAAACTGGCCTGGTCTCCGTAAGTAACCTAATTTTTCAAACTGGACCAGCAAAGTTGGCCAAACACGTCAAAAATTTTCAATCGAGGAGGAGGAGGAGGAGGAGGAGGAGGAGGAAGGAGGGAGGAGGAAGGAGGGAGGAGGGAGGAGGGGAGGAGGGAGGAGCGCGGAGGGCGGAGGGCGGAGGGAGGAGGGAGGGAGGGAGGAGGTGGGAGGAGGAGGAGGAGGAGAGGAGGAGGAGGAGGAGGAGGAGGAGGAGGAGGAGGAGGAGGAGGAAGAAGGAGAAGGAGGAGGAGGAGGAGGAGGAGGAGGGGAGGAGGGGGAAGAGGAGAAGAAAGAGGAGGAGGAGGAGAGGAGGAGGAGGAGGAGGAAGAGGAGGAGGAGGAGGGGGAGCAGGAGGAGAGAAAGGAGGAGGAGGAGGAGGAGGAGGAGAAGGGGGAGGAGGAGGGGGAGGGGTGGAGGAGGAGGAGAGGAGGAGGAGGAGAAGGAGGAGGAGGAGGGGAGGGGGAGGAGGAGGAGGAGGAGGAGGAAAGGAGGAGGAGGAAGGAGGAGGAGGAGGAGGAAGAGGAGGAGGAGGAGGAGAAAAAGAAAGAGGAGGAGGAGGAGGAGGAGGAGGAGGAGGAGGAGGAGGAGGAGGAGGAGGAGGAGGAGGAGGAAGAGGAGGAGGAGGAGGAGGAGAAGGAGGAGGAGGAGGAGGAGGAGGAGGAGGGGGAAGAGGAGAAGAAAGAGGAGGAGGAGGAGGAGGAGAAGTAGGAGGAGGAGAGGGAGGAGGATAAGAAGATGGAGGAGGAGGTAGAACAGGAACATGAAAAGGCACAGGAGAAGTAAGAGCAGCAGGAGCAGAAGGAAAACCTGGAAGAGGATGTGGAGGAGGAGGAGGAAGTGTTGACGGAGGAGCAGAAAGAAGAGGATGATCATGATTAGATAGAGCCAAAGAAGCAGGAACACAACGAAGACGACGACGACGTAGGAAGGAGAGAGAGAGAGAGAGAGAGAGAGAGAGAGAGAGAGAGAGAGAGAGAGAGAGAGAGACGGAAAGACACAGAGATTTGATTTTATTTGATTTGATTTATTTGGAGGCCATCGGCCCATTGCATTACAAGGAAATTCTGGTATTAAACAATTCTACTTCAGCAATGATTGCCGTAACCACAATCCTTTCAATGAGCAAGAAGCGTTCAAGTGCTTATACATACATCACAACTTCGTATACTCCTCTACTCCCTAATCTTTTGTTCTCTCAACTTAAAGGCATAACAAATATACATAGCCAATGAACGAGTCATTTTGTAGTCATTACATTGCATTAGACATTGACACACATTCCTACTTTGTTTCTGAGGTAAGAATCTTTCTAGATATTTTACCCTTAGTTCTTTATAAGTAGGACACCTCAACAAAAAATGTTGCTCAGATTCACATTCCTCGCAAAATGGGCACTTTGTGTCTACGATCACATTGTATCTTCTATTGTTGTTCAGATCATTTATTCCAAACCGGAAGCGAATAAAGACATCTCTGAACTTTTTTATATCAAGTACATTCAAATACTCTTCAAGGCCCAAGGAATGCTTGAAGGAGGAATACCAAGTGTATCGACTGCTGCTAATATTCTTTGCATTCCAGTCCTGGAGATAACAATCTTTTAGTCGCTGCTTCAGTTGTGACAAAAAACGCTTTTCGTCACCCACTCCACTATTTATCCATGCAAAGCCAAACCCCAGTCGACAAAGGCAGAGCTTTACAGTCTCTGTCCAGCTTCGCTCCTTCTTGATACGAGAGTTCAAAAGCATAAGGAAAGCTTGTTTAGGGAGTCTGTCTACGTTCATCCGACAAAGCTTTAACCAGTATTTGATAGCTCTGACGCTGCTATTGATGGATATTGGGAAGCGTCCAAGATCTCCATAGACCATGTGGTTGGGCGTCCTCGAGTCTAGTCCCATAAACTTTTTGCAAATAAAAGTATGAGTTCCCTCTACTCTCAGCTGATTTTCAAGACCCCATAGTTCTGCACCATACAGAAGAGTTGCTTGGACTTGTGCATCAAACAGGCTGGTGAATACTTTCGTTTTCATGCAACGTAAGTTCCATAATGCTCTTAACACCTGTACACCTTTTTGCTTTCCTCTGGTGGCTATATCATCTAAAGCTGCATCTATGGACAATTTTGTTGTGAACAAGAATCCTAGGTATTTATATTGGTTGACGGTCTCCAAATGAGACCCACCAAAAAACCAATTTTCGCCACTGGCTAAATGTCCTCCTCTTCTAAACACCATAACCTTTGTTTTCTCTGTGTTAACCTTCAAGTCAAGAAGTTTGGACATATGCAAGAGATTATCAAGTTGATTTTGGAGGCCCATGGGCGTAGTTGAAATCAGAACGACATCATCAGCAAATAGTAAAAGGAACACTTCCATCATGCCAGGTACCATCTGAACCCCATGTTTGCCGTGTCTCCTCACATAATCTGCGACTGCATTGATATAGAGAGAAAAAAATTAGAGGACTAGAGAGAGAGAGAGAGAGAGAGAGAGAGAGAGAGAGAGAGAGACAGAGACAGAGACAGAGACAGAGACAGAGAGAGAGAGTGAGAGAGAGAGACAGAGAGACAGAGAGACAGAGAGACAGAGACAGAGAGAGACAGAGAGAGAGACAGAGAGACAGGGAGACAGAGAGACAGAGAGAGAGAGAGGGGGGGAGGGAGAGAGAAAGAGAGAGAGAGAAAGAGAGAGAGAGAGATAAAAGCAGCAAATGCTAAAGGCACATACTGGTTGATCGCTCTTTTGAAAGAATTAATACATGATGGAATAAATATTTACGGCCCGTCAGCTTATCAAGGCTAAGTAAGACCATTAATCACGAAAATCAGTACTTCTGGTTTGAGTGGGAACAAGTCAAGACTCTGTTTACCTAGTCATTTGTCTCGTGCGAATCGCTCGGGGAGACGCGGTGGGTCTATTCTCACCCCGGACCCCCAGGGGTAGCGCTTTCTTGAGCAGCCTGAGGTTGTCGCTGCAACACAAAGAACTCTGCACCTATCACAGAAGTGTAGCCTGAACAGCGGATGCTTCACGATGCGAAAAGGGTGGTAGTGCAAAAATGTTCATACAAACACTCTCCAGTCGGTGTTTTGCCCCTCATTCTGAACCAGGCGAGTCAGCAATGACACATACTTATTCAAGTCACACGTATTCTATTTTCAAACTGATCCATCTGTTGCATGAAAATACTTTTTTTTTGTTATCTCGTCTTCCTCCAGTCACGATAAGAAGCACTCGAGACAACGAGTAATCAGACGAAATCGCCCACGCAGATGTTTTCAATTTCTGTGAAGAACTTTTGCCGAGTCGTGAAGATGTTCCTTTGAAGAGTTTGAGCAAGCAATTTTTCAGGTTGTAATCATGTTAATGTTGAAAACTGGTTGTAGACATTTAAGATAAACAGCGGTGACAGCGCCGTCCAGGAACGCAGACATTCCTGGTGCACGTGTGCTCACAGCGGAGCAAGGTGTGTTCGCAAAGCCCCCCAACCACAGCAAAAACCAAAGTTATGAACATACTGAGAGTGCTGTCACAAGAAATAAACTCAAAACATCGATGTTTTAATGAAACTCTAGGAATTTTTGGTACTGGACACTTTTTGTTATGAAACTGAAATTTGTGGGTTGTGAAAAAACTTTCGTAGTCGAAAGCGGTCAAATGTCTGCTTTGAAGAGCGTCTTATGCGAGATTAACCATACTTTTGAGTGAACTTTCAGGGGACATGGGCAAAACTTCTTCGATAATATAGTGATTTCTGTGAGAGCGGTACGACATGGGCTGAAATGTTAGTGGTGGACCGTGAGCTTTTACCACGATAAGCGAATGTTTTGTCAACAGATCTTGAAGAGCAGAATATGCCATTCTGGGCTCAAACGAGAAAGCAAATGCTTTGCTGCGTTAAGACATTTTCAGGGGGAGATGGGGTATGGGGCATCCAAGCCTCCTGGGAATTTTAAGTCCACACCGCAACAAAGAATAAAAATCTACCGCTCCAACGTAGGCTCTGTTCTGCTTTCAGCCGCGGTAACCTGGAGAATCAGCAAGAAGATCGAAAGCAGGCTCAGGGTTGTTGAAGGCAGATGCCTGGGAAGAATATTGTGCATGGGTTGGGAACAAAGGATCTCCAAAGAGACGTGAGAGCGAACCGGGTTCAACAACATCGTGCCAGAAGTGAAGAGGACGCGCTGGACATGGCTTGGCCATGTTCTTAGGCGTGTTCCCTCAGTGCCTTGCTTCGATCCGTGAGAGAAGAGAATGAGGACAGAGAGAAACAAAAATGCAGGAGAAGACAAGAGGCTGTGGTGGTGTGGTTGAGGAGAAAGAGAGAGAGAGAGAACGAACGAACGAACGAACGAACGGTTTTATTTGAGCAGGCCTCCGGCCTATCACAACCTAATTATCGGCATAACTCATCGGTTGTGCTCAGTGCTGTTTGTCTGCATTTAAAGGCATAGTAAAGATACATGGCCGATGATCTTGTTATGTCCACGTTCTCATTCGCCACAACATCATGTACATCAATGCGATACCTTGTATCAAACATACAGAAGATGTACTTCTGCCTTAAAACTTCATAAGCAGGGCATCTAAACAAAAAATGAAGCTCATCTTCGTCCTCTTCATTACATGATGGACAGATGAATGAGCTATGAGGATCTTTGGTATAACGATATCTATGTACATACAGTTCACTGACCCCCGCGCGGAAGCGGACCAAAGTGTTTCTGAAAACTTGCTTGTCAATATTATAAAGATACAGTTCCCTAGTGGGAGAAGACTTGAATTGTCTGTAAAACTCATATCTCGCGCTGTTTGCGAGAGCAGTA
>JAWQFJ010033793.1:95000-127500 GCA_034096865.1 Theodoxus fluviatilis
GCGGGAAATAGGTCATCCGTTGGGCATGGGTGATTTGTACCTCTAAGTCTAAAGTAAATCTATGGGGAATGGCTGGGATGAGTATCTGTCTCCATGTGAAAATGATTTACGAGTTCACTTCGTGAGTAAAAGAGTGTTAATTCAAATTTTCTCGCCGGGAGCGGGTAAGCGGTTCAACTGGGCATCTGGGTTGGGATGCGCCGCTAAAACGTTGAATTTCGCATGAGTAGACTCAAAGGGGAAAGGGTAGTTGCTTATTGGGGCAAAACGGTTGTGTGTTTCAGGCTGCTTTACTCGTCTGTTTGGCCGCTTGCCTGCCTGCCTGATTATCCACGTATCTACGGGTCTACCGGTCTACCTACCTACTCATATCTTCGTTCCTACGTAATTCTACGGTTACTGCGACTGCTACTGGTGAAGCTCTGCAGTATCGTCACGTCGAGTCCGTACGGGCGGATCTCGAGGTACGCCGTCGCCTCTGAGGGAAGCTGCGCCGACACGGGTCCGGGTGCGAGGCTGAGGACGACGCTGAGAAGTGCACGGGAGCGCTTCGTCTGACTGTAATGGTTCCTACGGTCGTGCAAGTACCAATCTTCGTTAGTAGCTCGGTAGCTACGATTTCGTTAGGACTGGTTTATGTGCTAATGGTTAAGGGTCTAACGAAATACACCTTTGGTTGGGTGTGAAAGTCCACACGAAGTGGCCTAATCATCAGGGTAAGATAGATTAGAGGCAGAGGGTTGGAGAGTGCTAGCGTATACACCTGCTCGGGGCGGTGTAGGGGCGCAGCCGTTTGTTGCAGGTGTGACATGCAACGGGGTGGAGTGTGATACATGACTTGATTCTCTCGATAGGATGACATTTATCACACTGGCTCAGATAACTGTGGGGATATCTGCCGAGGTTTAGAATTGACTTTCTGAACTTAACTGACTTGGGAAATAAGCTAGGTGCTTGTGGGTCAGTGTTAATCTCACGACGGGACAAAGGGGGGCGTATTTGGAACGGGCCTACTTGTCTGATGCGACACAAGAGACGCTCGGCGTGCGTCTATCTACAAGAGTACTACCAGAGACTTCCAGGAGAGACTGTGTTTTATCTCCAGTAAATTGTTCAAGTGCGAGTTGGAACAATTTCTTCTTTTCAGGGGACTGAAATTGAGGAAGAGGGTAGGGGTCGCTTTGGGATTTCTGTGAGATTGGTTGTGTTTATCGCCTGTGTAGTTCCAATAGCGTGCGCTGGGTAAAGTCACGTTAGGATTGGAATGTTCTGGACTGGGAGTGTGTCCAGGCAATGAAAAGGGTAAGCGTAAACCTTTTCATTTGCTTCCTCGCATGTTGTTTGCGTCGACATTGGTTGTTGCTTGCGTGAGTGGTTTCGTGTGAGCTTGTCAAGCGAGGAGTGTGCTGCGCGAACGGGAGTTTGCGTGTGGAGCGGAGTTGGTATTGTTTACCTTTCACCATTCAGGTTTGGGCGGAAGTGCGTCACCGCTAGAGGGGGAAAGGGGGAGGAGCCAGAGAGGGGGTTGAGGCTTCGTTGGTATGCAGCGACCGCGGTGTGTTGTTGCAGGGGTCTGTGTTGAGTAACTTTGATTACAGGGTTGCTGGAAAAGTTTCTAGTAAATCTTCTGAAGAGAGATTGTATTTCAGAATTGGGAATTTGGGTGAAGTTTAAGGATAAGTCTATTTAACAGGGGATTGTTAAATGCTTTTAGTAAAGCCGTGGAGACTGTTGTGACTGGAAGTGGGTGTGACTTGTTGTCATGTCTTGTGTTTCGTATTACTTCTATTTTGAGGTAAGATTATCACTGTTCTGAAGACGCTCGTCAGAACGAGTGGTCGAGAGAGTTGTGTATTTTGTGCCAGAGCTGTTTTGTGGATTTAATTCCAGTTTCTGGAGAAATGATGAGAGAGAGAGGAGAAGTGGAGATTGTTTTTTCTGCGCCCTAATTATCACCCTAGTCACCGGTGACCTAGGCGTTGATCTTGTGTAAGGGTATTGATTGCTGTTGAATTATTTCTCATTTCCCTGTTCTGGGGGTTGTTGTTGTTGTTGTTTGTTTTGATCCTAACAGGAAGCGGAAGTGTACCACCTTGCCCGCCACCTGTCCCTTTGTTTTGATTTTCTTTTCCTTTTTGCCTTATCACTTACCTACCTTGTCCCTTGCGGTCCTGTGCCGCTGGAAAAGGTTTCGGTCTGTTGAATAAACTTATTGTTATTTTTAAAACTCGATTCAGTGGTCTGTAATCATTTGTGATCTTGACATTGCTTGATGTTTGTGGTGTCCCCTCAAGGAGTGGAGGTTTAGTTTAGCCTATAAACTATTTTGTTTATCGTGGTTGCCTTTCCCTTAGACGACTACGTCGTTCTTTGGGCAGGAACCTCCAACTATCCAAGTTAAGGTAAACAAAAACGCGACAGAGACACTCTCCTGTCATTGCGTTCCCAAGGCTCAATACCGATTCACTGAAAAAGTGTATGATATCTTTTCTACTTCAAGTGAAGACAAACGGATTTCTTGCGTAGATTAGAAATATTTCATGCATCGAAGTGGAAGAAACTGTTGATCTTCATCATATATGTAGAGGTTTATATGAAACAATGTGATCGTAAGAGCTACATCACCATCTGATGATGTATGATAACGACAATGACGACGACCACCACCACCACGACCATCACCAGCACCACCAGTACCACCAGCACCACCACGACCATCACCAGCACCACCAGTACCACCAGCACCACCACGACCATCACCAGCACCACCAGTACCACCAGCACCAGCACCACCACCAGCACCACCACCACCACCACAACAACAGTGTCACTTACTGCATCTTGTGCAGACAAAACAGAAATGGTAGTTCTTGCTGCATCCTGTACAGACAAGGCAAGAGTGGTAGGTATTGCTGCATTTTGTGCAGACAAGACAGGAGTGGCAGTTATTGGTACATCCTATGCAGACAAGGCAGATGTGGTGGTTATGACTATTATTCATCATTATTACGATCTATACGTGTCTGCGTCTCCTTAAATATGGAACGTTAACACAAGCCATTTAATGTGTTCCTTTATTAAAATGATACCTTTGCGCTCCCGCAGTGCAGTCACATGACCTCCCCTGCACGTGTACTGCAGTCACATGACCTCCCCTGCACGTGTACTGCAGTCACATGACCTCGCCTGCACGTGTACTGCAGTCACATGACCTCGCCTGCACGTGTACTGCAGTCACATGACCTCGCCTGCACGTGTACTGCAGTCACATGACCTTGCCTGCACGTGTACTGCAGTCACATGACCTCCCATGCACGTGTACTGCAGTCACATGACCTCGCCTGCACGTGTACTGCAGTCACATGACCTCGCCTGCACGTGTACTGCAGTCACATGACCTCCCCTGCACGTGTACTGCAGTCACATGACCTCCCATGCACGTGTACTGCAGTCACATTACCTCGCCTGCACGTGTACTGCAGTCACATGACCTCCCCTGCACGAGTACTGCAGTCACATGACCTCCCCTGCACGTGTACTGCAGTCACATGACCTCCCCTGCACGTGTACTGCAGTCACATGACCTCCCCTGCACGTGTACTGCAGTCACATGACCTCCCCTGCACGTGCACTGCAGTCACATGACCTCCCCTGCACGTGTACTGCAGTCACATGACCTCCCCTGCACGAGTTCACTGACCGCAGGTTGATGAACGCATATTGTTTAAGATCGGGATTTGGTGTGATAGCTCTAACTGTTGTAGAGTGTGCGAGGCGATTAGGTACCGTGGTTCATTCCCTGCTCGGGATGACTTGATTGTAATTCATCATCATCACGATCTATACAAATCTGCGTCCCCTTGAAAACAGAGCGTTAACACGACCCTTTATGAAGAAGAAGAAGAAAGAAGAAAAAAGAAGAAGAACAACAAAGAAGAAGGAAGAAGAAGAAGAAGAAAGAAGAAGAAGAAGAAAGAAGTAGAAGGAGGGGGAGGAGAAGAAGGTGCATCAGTCCTGGTTAGCAAGTACACTGTAGTCTCTCTTCTGCAAGCCACTGCGCCTATCCCAGCGCTTGTTGACGATATCTGAGTTATGACCTTGACCGAAAATCTCGTCTGAACGGATGTAAATGCATCAGTGTGGCGACGTTGACGATGATGAAATGCACAATGCAATGTCAGCGTTATAGCCTAACTTTTGCGAGCAATGTGCTTTGGGGGGGGGGGGGGGGGGGGGGGAGGGGGGGGGGTTGACAAGGTATGATTGCTGTGCACGGATTGTTGTTATCCATAAGAGCAGTCACGTAATGCACCAGTTCTGCTTTCCAAGTACTGTGTGGTCTTTTAGCCTTTGCTATACCACGAACCACTCTGCGCCAATATTCCTTCAGTAAATCACTGCAGCTTTCCCATCGCTTGTTAACAATGTCCAGATTTATTTAAACCTAGGCCTAAATTCTCGTCTAAACACATCCGTGAAATGTTTACGACGTTCACGACGATGATGATGAAGTGATACGTGTCGCAATGTCAGTGTTACAGTCTCAAGTTTGTAGGCAACATGTCTGTGTTTTCGTCGAAATAAATCAATAATCTAGATTTCTCCCGTCCCAGGGATTGAACCACTGCACTGAGCCTCACACACAGCCCAACGCCAAAGCTTGTTCGCCTAAGTTCGCCTAAGGACAGGGTTTCAGTAGGCGAGTTTAGGCTGGGGAGCTGACTGAGCACTCATGCTGGATATGAGGCTGCAGAGAGCTAATGACCTCCATTCAATAGTAAGCATGGTGTGGAGGAAGCTCCTTTTAAGACAATTGTTTTCTTTGTTGGCACGTCATAGACGTTGAACCAACATTCTCACAGTCACACAGTTGAAGGTAATTTCTCAGGCCTGTTCTTCGTCAGCTATAAACTTAAGCAGTGAGGTCAGTACTACATCAGCCCTGCTTTGCAAGTACAGTTGGTGTGAAGACATAATTTTGTCTACACCACGATGTGCACAGCGACAGTGCTCGTTTCTGCAAAACACCGTGCCTTTCCCATCGCTTGTTGACAGTGTTCAAGTTTTGACCTTGACTGGAAAACCTCGTCTGAACGGGTGCAAAACACATCCGCATCATATGTTTCCAGGAGATAAAATGCGAAAACATCTGCCGCACTTCCGTCAAGGTTCATCTTTTATCTTAAAGCACCAGGGCTTGTGTGAAATGGCAGCACGGAGAAAGCTTTTGAAGCAGTAGGTATTCGACCCCCACCGTGAGCTTTGGTTTTTTTCTCATTTCCTCTCAGGAAAATTAGTTCACTTTTTTGCCGAGGCCGTCTAGGTTTTTGTCCACCAGGTTAAGGCCGATTTGCCTACATTCGGCGCCTTTCGATTTTTGTCGGTACAAAAAAAACTGAATCGATTGGAGAAAAAAGAGAGATCAGAATGATGAAATGTGCTTCTTTTCAACAATGTCTTTTGCAGCGGGCACCAACATGATGTAAACAATACGTCAGACTTCTGCAATGTCTTAAAAGTAAGATAAATCAGAGAGTACATTGGAAACTTTTTTAAATTAAAGAAAACTACATCTTCTTGTGAAGTACTTTCACGCCAACATGCAAGCCTACCTTCATGTCCGTTTGTTAGATGTGCCGCGTGTGGTTTTCGAGTGAAGCAATAGTAAAACCCCTGTGAAACTACATCTCTTCTTCGAATCACCCCAAAACTACTGAACTAGCGCATACCTGTTCAAAAAATCATTTGATCTGAGATTACACATGACGTTCTCTGTGAAAAATCTCACGTACTTTCATCCAGCTTTAGCAGAAGTGTACTCTGAGGTGGGAAGGCGAAATAAGCTTCGTTCACGTTTTCTTGGATCAGAGTGAGAGTTTAGTTGGCGAGATCAGGGATGTACACTCACAATAACGTTGGAGGGAGAAAAAAGATGAAAGATGTAGAAGTTATTAGAAATGGATACGCAGCTAGATCGGTATTTGTTTCGTCTGCAAAGAAAAGGATTGTTTTGTGGATTTTGAATGAAACCTGCAGACACTCTCAGATCGTCGGCAGGTCTAAGATAGAGAAAGACGCATGTTTCGTGTGAGGAAGACCCGCTAGCACTGAATGAATCAGTCCGCGTTCACCTTTGTCAAAAGAAGATGGATTGTGTTAGCCAGACTACATACAAATTATCTATAGTTGCAAGACTATAAGTTACCGTCAAACATATTTCAATATTTTCCAGTGCTCTCTCTTTCCAATTATTTTATTACTTCGTTGCTTGATGTTTTAAACCTAGCCTAACACACGAACAGAAAATTGCAACATGGTTTTTGGATGTCATGATTACCATTTCATTTCTTATCAGTCCTCTCCTCATCTCAAAATGCCTCATGTCTCTGTATGAAACGCAATACAGAATAAAACGTTTCCTCTTGAAACTGCATTGTTGTGTAACGGTCACCTTGATTGACAGATGTTGCAACATACCGTAGTCTGATGTAGCGAGGGCACTGTAGATGAATCCGTTGCTATTGTTCTATTATCTCACCGTCATGTCATTGTTCAAACGAAGGCGCTGCGCTGTGGACTTCTTGCAGAAGATACAGAGGAGTAGCAGTTTACACACTTGAATCAGAACGTCTTTCTTTGCCCAAGTCATTGCTAAAATTGACTTCCCTCACAAAAAAGGTCTTCTGGGCATCTATTAACCAACGCAATGGATCTGACAGCCCTCTTTGTCTGACGGTGGATATTTCTTTTGGAAGCGAATCTTTTTGCGTCATCGTCAATGGAGTAATTACTGGCTGCGTGAGTGTCATCGATTTTAGACCGAAGTTGATGATGGAGTCCAAAGAATGGAAAAAAGTTGACCTGGTTCAGCAGTAGCAATTTGTCAAATGCACGGTTAAAAAAAATCATTGTATCTGACAAAAGGGGATGAGAATTTTAACAAAATTGTTCCGATAAGACACGGTGCTCTGTGGTATCAAATTCTGTACTGGATTTCACGGCAGTAAACACCCATTTGTGAACACGTTCTTACTCATGTGCGAGGTCATATGCAAGGGGATTCCTTTTCCCGAGTACAGAGTCAGGCAACTGCTCTACAACCGTTCTTCGTGATTAAACACACAACACAAGGCACAGGTCTTGACACACAACTCAAGGCATAGCTCTTGCTTGTTTGTTAAAACAATCACACAAAGATCAGATATTCGGTAGACAGACAAACTGTGGCGTAAGATGGAGAGGATGTGTGCATACTTTCTTAGAAGTCTTCACCAGGCGTGTCTCTCTCTGTGATACATTGCCTGGTAAAACTAAAACAGTCCTCTTCAGTAAAACAGTACATGTATTTAATAGGACACAATTGTCCTTCATATGCAGTAATTTACCAATTCCCCCCCCCCAGTAATTATTCTTTTCTGTCCATGTTTTATTAGCCACATTACTTATGATGGGCCTGAGACCTGTACAATATACTCTCCCTCTCCCCCCCCCCCCTCTCCCCCCTTCTCTCTCCCCTCTCTCTCCCCTCTCTCTCCCCCTTTTCCCCCCTCTCCTCCTCTTTCCCCCTCTTTCCTCCCTCTCCCCCCTCTCTCTCCCCTTCTTTCCCCCTCTTTCTTCTCCACTCTCCCCATTTTCTCCCCCCCCTCCTCCCTCCCTCCCCCTCCCCCTTTCCTCTTCCCCCTCCCTCTCCCCCCTCCTTCCTCTCCCTCCTGCCCCCCCCTCCCTCCTGCCTCCCTCTCCTCCCGCCATCTCGCCCTCTCTCTCTCCCCCACCTCTCCTACAATTCTCCCCCCTCTCTCTCCCCTCTCTCCCCTCCTCTATCCCCCCTTCCCCCCTCTCCCCCTTTCCTCCTTCGCTCTCCCCCCTCTCACCCCCGCCCCCTCTCCCCCATCTCTTCCCCCCTCCTTCCCCACTCTCCCCCTCCTCTCCCCTCTCTCTCTGACACGTCGAAATACTTGTACTCGAAGAAGTTGTCAAGGACGTCATTGGCATTCGTCGCTCTTTGAGCTTTCTGCCGGCATCAGTCGTCGGTCGCGATTGGTCATGTTTTTGTATGAATGGAACGGGGTCGGCTCTCTATTGCGGAGGGCCGCTATTGCGGGATTTTTTCAACAAAATTTCCTCAGGCAATTTTGATTCTTTTGTCCTAAAACGCATAAAAAACCATAAAATGTATGTTACTTTTTTCAACTTAGAAAAGGAAAAAAAGTAACATACATTTTATGGTTTTTTATGCGTTTTAGGACAAAAGAATCAAAATTGCCTGAGGAACTTTTGTTGAAAAAATCCCGCAATAGCGGCCCTCCGCAATAGCGGCCCTCCGCAATAGCGGCCCCTCCCCGATGGAACTGCCTTCGGTAGGAGCTTCTTTTTTTCCACAGATATCCCATATCCTACTGCACCCGGTATGACTGTGGGTAGCAATCGCGAGCGAAGTGCTTGCTGCAGATGATGTTTGCATAACATTTGAACGGCATGTTCGTACAAAGCGCACCCGCTGGCGGTTTAATGATGGGTCCCGCGGAAATCTATGCACCCCCACTCCATCTGAGTTTCTCAAGGAACATTCAGCAACTGCGCATTCAGCGCCATGGCGTTTCCTCTTCAGTGAAACGGCCGGTGTAGACTCACCGCTCGTGGAAACTGCATTGACAGACGCCATGCTCTGAAGCGACTAGAATGTACGTGACGTCACTCCTTGTTTGGCGCATGAATTTCGATTTTTCCAGGTGAGGTTTTCAACAATCAATTAATTACAAATTGGAACTGACTTTTTCAGCAAAATGAACGCAATGATGGATTTGTGTATACATTTAGCCAACCTCTCAATGATGTTGACTGCATGCTCTCCTAGATCTTTAACTTCCAGTGGAGTCGCCGGAGCGCCTTCCTGACGCGCTGCTCACTTGTTTGTTCCAACCCTTGCGTCATATGCCAACGCCTGGGTCTCCGCAATGGTTTCGTTATAGTCTTCTCAAAATTGTCCGCCCATTGTCTCCTCTGTCTACCCATCTATCTTCCCCCCTCCACTGTTCCCTGAAACTGGTCTTTACGAGATCACAAGATCTTGCGATGTGATACAAAAGACATTCGAAAGGAGAGGACACGTCAACCGTATGGAGGGGAATCGCGTCCCCAAGACTTGTCGCACGGCTGTCAGGCTGCGGGAACCCGTCCAAGTGGCCGTCCGCAGCCACGCTACAAAGTCGTGTGCAGGACAGACTAAAAAAAATCACAGTCATCACCGAAGACATCTGGGAAGTGGGAAAGACACTGCCAAAGAGGGCACCGGGAGGAGTGAAATCGAGGGGAACCGGCAGTTCGGGAACAGGAGAAGCCTGAAAAGGCAGAGGGAGTAGACTGCAATTTCCTCTCCGCCCTCAGTTTGTCTGTGGGGGTGCAGCAGAGACGGCCACGGCAGAATAAGACGCCTTAGCCACCCCGGACGTTCTCCGCCCTCAGTTTGTCTGTGGGGGTGCAGCAGAGACGGCCACGGCAGAATACGACACCTTAGCCACCCCGGACGTTCTCCCCGAGTCATCTGACACACCATGGCCCTTCCATTGTCTTTCGATGTTGACGATCGACTACTTCCACCAACACCACCACTACTACTACTACTTTCACCACCACCTTCACTACTACTACTTCCATCACCACAATCACCACTACTACTACTTCCACCACCACCACCACTACTACTACTTCCACCACCACCACCACTACTACTACTTCCACCACCACCACAACTACTACTACTTCCACCACCACCACCACTACTACTACTTCCACCTCCACCACCACTACTACTACTTCCACCACCACCATCACTACTACTACCACCACCATCACCACCACCACTCTTATTATCACTACTAATACTACAAGCACCATCACCATCACCACCATTACTACTATTACTGCTCCTACTACTACTACTACTACTACTACTTCTACTGCTACTGCTGCTAATACTACTACTACTACTTCTACTACTTCTACTACTACTACTACTACTACTACTACTACTGCTGCTGCTGCTGCTGCTGCCGCTACTACTACTACTATTACTACTACTACAACCACTACCATACCATTACTACCACTGATACCACTACCACACCACCACCACAGCACTACAATTAAAACTACTACTTCTGCTGCTGCTGCTGCTGCTACCGAAGCCGCCACCACCACCACCACCATTACTACCACTGCCACTACTACCACCACCCCCACCCCCACCACCACCACCACCACCACTACTACTACTACTATTACTACTACTGCTGCTGCTGCTGCTGCTGCCACTACGAGTACTACTACTGCTACTGCTACTACTACTACTACTATTTCTACTAATACTACTACTGCTACTACTGCTACTACTACTACTACTACTACTACTACTACTACTACTACTACCACCACCACCACCACCACTACTACCACTGCTACTACTACCACACCACTACTACCACTGCTACCACTACCACACCACCACCACCACCACCACCATTACTACTAATGCTACTACTACTGCTGCTGCTACTGCTGTTGCTACTACCACCACCACCAATACTACCACCACCACCACTACTACTACTACCGCTGCTATTATTATTAGTACTACTACTACTACTACTACTACTACTACTACTACTACTACTACTACTACTACTACTACTACTACTACTACTACTTCTATTACTACTTCTGCTACTGCTGCTGCTGCTACTTTTACTACTACTGCTGCTACTGCTGCTGCTACTGCTATTACGAATACTACTACTACTACTACTGCCGCTGCTGCTGCTGCTGCTACTATTACTACTACTACTACTACTGCAACTACTACTCCCTGTACTACTACTACCACTACTACTACTACTATTACTACTACTATTACTTACTACTACTACTACTACTACTACTATTACTTACTACTACTACTACTACTACTACTACTACTACTACTACTACTACTACTACTACTACTACTACTACTACTACTACTATACTATTACTACTACTACTACTACTACTACTACTACTACTACTACTGCTACTACTACTACTATCTTCTACTACTACTACTACTACTACTGCACTACTACTACCACTACTACTACTACTACTATTACTACTACCATCATTACAACTACCACCACCACCACTACTATTACTACTACTACTACTACTACCACCACCACTACTATTACTACTACTACTACTACTACTACTACTACTACTACCACCACCACTACTACTACTACTACTACTACTACTACTACTACTACTACTACTACTACTACCACAACCATTAATGCCACTACTACAACTACCACCACCACTACTACCACTGTTACTACTACCACCATCACAAGCACCACCACCACCACTACTATTACTACTACTACTACTACTACTACCACCACCACCACTACTATTGCTACTACTACTACCGCTGCTGCAATCACTATTTCTACTACCACTGTAAATAGGATGGCAAAATGGGAGAGCTGTACTTAGTGCTAGGCGACAGTCTCAGTGCTTAGGCTCCGTAAAAAATGCGCATTGTTGTGAAACTAACGCCAGCATCGAATGCTTCTGTGGTCAATTTAGTGGGTTAAAGTGGCAAACAATGCACAACTTCCATCCTTGAAAAGCCTTGGAATCTGGAACGCACTAATTTCATGGTGACATGCATTAATTTTGAAACCCTGAGAATTAGTATACATCTTTTACGATCAGCGTCCTTACAGACTCACCGCAAAACAGCAGTGAACCTGTTTAGGGCTACAAGCGACACTCGCAAGACGTCGTGGCTTTGAATGGCTAAGTTCCGCCATCGTTTGCCACAACATCCTCGCAATCAAAGTCTCCAAGTTGCGCGTGATATGATAGACCTGTTCATTGTCCCCCTGTTTGGCAATCTATGCCTAAACTATTCCCACATCACAAGTGTTTTTCAAATTCTAATTTGATTTTGTATTCCACCATTACCTAGTTTGGTGGGTTACTTTTGTCACCGTATTAACAGTCTGCAAAATGACAGTGTACAAGGCTGCTTTTCTTCCTTCCTTTCGGTGCGGTTGCAGGACGTTGACACTTTACCTTCACCACACCACGCAGCTGGAGAGACTCCACACATGTGCTCTTCCGCTCGATCCTTAACATCAAGTGGCAGGGCAAGGTAACCAACATGGAAGTCCTGAACAGAACAAAAACATCCTCGATCCTCTGGATGTCACATCTTCGTTGGTCTGACCCTGTCATCAGAATGGAGGAAAAGCACTTGCCCTAACGGGTCTTCCATGGAGAGCTGACTCAGGGCTGGAGGAGTGGGGACCGCCCACGCTATCGTCTCAAGGACAGCTTGAAGGACAACTTGAGTTGGTGCCGTCTCAAACCAACAAAGCTGATGTCAATGGCTCTGATCGGGCCCCAAAGGCGTACCCTCATTCAACTGGCAGGCACCTCCCTCGAGAGAGAGAGAGCGAAGACGTTTAGCCCAAGCAGCCCAAGAAGGGCGTCATCGAACTACGTAGGTCCCGGCAACATCGTCTGAGATCCAGGGTCCCGTCTGTTCCCGCCTCTGAAAGTTTGCACTGGGTCTGCATCGCCATCTCCGATCCCATAGACAGACGCACAGTTCAGGTCATCCTGGAGTCAAAGGAACAACCGCCAATAATCTCCAGGGATTTCATATGCGAAGTCTGTGTTCAGGCATTTCTGCCAGCTCAGAAATAAAATCGTCGTCTACGTGTAAGTACATGCATTTAATATAAACCAGCTGTACCATGCTGAATGCAACAATTGAGAATTCTTATCGGCACGCATTTTCTCCGTCAATGAATTTTTTTATATAAAGCGGGTGGTACAAAAGGAAGTGGCGGTGTTTCGTAACACTTCTTTATTAGAAGAAATAAGTCTCTGCCACCTTATTTACTTGGTCAGTCATCCGGTGAAACTTGTCTACAAGTCCATGCTGCCAGAGTGATGCACCACCAGTGTATTCCCTGGGGAGAACTGAGACTCCAGTGACAAGGATGTCCACTGACGATAGGTCCATCACCTGACCGCAACAGTCCGTAGTGGGAGTCAATGGGGATCCTGGCACACTCACTCAGCTGTCCACTAGTTTTTTCTATCTTTTCTTTTTTACCCCGCTTTCCTGACCTGGCAACTCATTGTCTCCAAAACACATAGGCTTACAAAACCCCAAAGCTCGAACCGTCCAAGAGCAAATGATGAGGCGCTTATTTCCCTATGGTCCACCTATTTGTCAATGCATCTTGACGGCTTCCAGTCAAGCAAGCCGTGCATCCGATGCAAATCGCTACGAGCGTCAGCGCTTGTAAACAAACTGCTTGCCTGCGGAGTTTTGTTCAGAGAAGCAAACGTAGTGACATTTGATTGAAGTGCAGGTGCGTTTACTGTGTCTGTCTCCGATATTTTCGTCGTCGTCGACGTCGTCATTATTGTCGTCGTCTTTGGCATAGTTGACGAGGATGTTGACAGCCTTCTTTCTGGCGAGATTATAACCTTCTTTCAAGATGTGATTTCATGGCAAATTCATATTAAGCTCTGGCTGACCACGCAATATTTTTATGGTCGTAAAATCGAACATCAGTCAAATGTTCGTGCCGGCCATAATAACAAGTAAAGTTCACATAATGGTAAAATGGTCAGTCACCATCGTATTCGCATCCATTTGCTACCACAGAGAACCCCAGCCTCAAGTTATCCCCATTGCCCACCCACACACCCCAATCCCATCCCCTCCCCCCCCAAAAAAAAAGAGAAGAGAAAATGTCTGACTCTGTCCTTATGGTCAGATTCCATACGCTAGTAATCAAATGTAACCTATGGTATTCTTTGTCCATGACGAAAAAGTTGAATAACTTATTTTGTAGATATATATGTGTCTAATTACATGTCTGTTGTCTGTAGTTTCCTCTGATCGGATAATTCCACAAGTTCGACTGTGAAGACACTGTAATTCCGCATTTGCACTGGACTGAATGACATAGTGTTATTTTCTTTCAGGTTGACTGTTGACCGTCGATTTAATGAGGCAGTATTGTGTCAGATCAATGTTGCCCCATGACAACATGGCGTTTCTACAGAGGGAAAAGAAAGTATATTCGACCACCAGACATTAGAATGATAATTCCACAACTCCTTGGATCATGCCGCAGATTACTGCGTTTCACCTGAATCGGGCCAAATATTTCAAGCTTTTTCTCGTATAACTTTCTCCGCATGGTCTGTTCCTAGCTGTGATTGACTGCGATATCTAACAAAAGCACATAAGAATTCTTTCCATCAAAGGGGGAAAGAAATGGGAGAGAATCTTGGAAAGAAAACGGTGCTCTTGCGTGTATTTTGGTTGGTCCTTGTACAGCTTTGCAAAAGCCAAGAATTCCAGAGCGACACTAATGTATGTTTGGAACGAAAATCCATTTCCTTGATAGTACCGAGTGACCTTTTACGACTGAGAGGGAAAGAGCCAGACTCCTAACAAAAATAATAATGATTTGCCTTGGGCAAAGGCTGTTGTTATTTGTTGACTCTAGCCAAAAACCAAGGCTACAGCAAAATGTTGTTATGTTGTACTGTTATGTGGGGATTATCTTCAGGCGTGGTAAGTTCATAACATAACAGCTGGCATTCTCTGGAGACAGAGATCAAATCCCCTGAAGACGGAGTGTGGCTGCCTATATGGCGGGGTGTTCAAAAACAGTCACACACGCAATCATCTCACTCATTTGGGTGATCCTGGGAGTGTTTAGCCCAGGTACGCAACAACAACAACATAATAATAATGATGATGATGATAATCTTTATTTTTGTCCTTTTTGAGGAGATTCTCTCGGGGGTATTTTACTCCCGGTCACCTCTGTGCACTTCTTGCGTGGTGGGTGCGAGGGTTCGGTCCTTGGCAAAAGGTCCACCATGATGGATACAACTGCACGCTCAGCCTACGCATAGGGTGCAAGTTGATGGATGCCGTAGGTCCCGCGATCCCTGGCTGCACCACAGAGTAACAGCTCAGTGTCACGGAGGCGTCCTCCTATCGATTTGCAATGCGAGATGCCGAAAAAGGAGTTCCTGTGAAACTTCCTGTGAAAAGTGAAGTTCTGACTCCGCACGCGACTTATTGAATCGGCAGCGTTTTTACTCTTTTGATGAATTGTTGTCTCGGCTGATATTTTTTTCCGGCTTAGAAAGTCGATGCCTTCAGACGAGCTTCTTGACGTCCTCATGCAAACGTCACTGCCATTTGAAATCCCTGACTCAAGTCACCATGATGCATTAGGCACTTGGTAAATTAACTTTCTTTGTCTGCTTAGGTGAATGTTGTCGCTAGTTTCCTAAACGATCTCAGTGTTACGATTAACTTTAACGAAATTTGTTCACCAATGAATTAGCCTACACAGGCAGGACTAGAATAGTAACTGACTTCTTTGATAAGACTCTTTAAATGCAAAATGAGTAAATGCCACTGTGAGACTTTGTAGATATATTGTGAGAGACCTACGATAGGTCTGTCCCAGAAGAAGAAAAAACCGGAACAATGTCATGTCGGTATTCTCGCTAGAAGTAAACGTCTTCAAACAAATGTACAAACGAGCTTTGTTCAGGAATAGTAGATTTCTCCCCGTCCACAAGATCACAACACCTTGGTTATTTCATAATTATGATTATACTGTAGCAATGATGAAAATAAATCCATTCCAGAACATGCAACCATGATCTAATAACTGACGGGAATGAGATTGGTAGTAGAATATTGCAAATAACCTGCTAGATTTTTGTTTGCCCTGATAAAAATGTATTTGCAAACACATAGTACAAGCACAATTATTATTAAGCACAGTTTCAAATTAATTTTCAAGAATTCAGTTGTACCAACGTGCACAGGAAGGACATTCCCATTGAAATTCATATGACGAGATTGAATCAGACAATGACAATAATGCACTCTGTGTCGTGTGTGGCCAAGTAGGTACACGTATCTTCCAGTCCGTACAATGCATTTTAACGTGCCCAACCTATCACCCCAAGGCTGCTCAGAGTTGCTTTAATTTAAGAAAGAGTCAGAGGAGCACGTGCAAAGATGTCACAAGTGTGTCACATGCCCTGCCCTGGGGCAGGCTGCCGCTTGGGAAACTAGGAACTAGAAATAATTTAGTCTGAAAAGGTGAGTTTTCTCATTTTCCTTTGGAGTCCTCGATGCTTACTGCCTCACACAAAGTTGTTGTCAGCATATTCCACAGCTTTGGATCGATCGAACTGGAAGCTCGCTTGCCCATGGTTGAGGTATTAAGAGGTTTACTGAAGCAGTGTTCTCATATGCCGTACTATCCGATTTGAACGAAGGCCGAAATGACTCAAGCTATCTTGTGTTTTGGGACTGTTGCGTACGAATAGGCCGCATGAGCCACGTAATGATATGCATACATCGGTACTCAAGTTCACTGTCCGAGCCACAGAGCTAAATGATAAGCCATGTAGCACCATGTAGCTCAGAAGCTGTGTTCTAATGGCCGAAGAAGAGTTCACCAGGGTCATATGGTAATTAGCAGCACAGCCATGATGGTAGGTTGCATAACTTCCGGTGCTATATGTTAGGGTATGTTTCGGGTCTGTGTTGAGGAGTGATTATCGCTAGATCGTGGCAAAAGGATGACATTAAAGAATGCAAAAATATTAGATTCAAAACTAATCAAAAATAGTCATAATAGACCATTGTAACGTATCATTTATGCACAAAATCCACAGAAGATAAGTAAACAAACCAACGCGATCGAACCGTAGCAACTACGCCAGCGGACGATCGAGCTAGTGTGATATAATGGTTCATGTAAAGCTCGAATGTGTGGCAGCAGATAACTGTTTAGTTCTGGTTTGAATTGACAATTTCGTTTCCCTGGTCTGGCGAGGACAGAAAATTCACGATCATCGAGTCGATGAGTGCATGATCAACTTGCCCGCATTCGGCGTATTGTGACGTGTAAGATGATGACAAGAAAATGGCATTAAAGCTCAAAACAAAGTTTCATGACAACTAAAATCACCGATTATATTAATAAGTGACCATTTTAACACTTACAGCTCAAAGCAAACAAAACACACTGCGGGGAGCGTCCCGGACACGCATTAAAACTAGGTGCATGAGTGATCGTTTCGCTTTTCTCTCATTTGTTTCATCTGCTCCGACATGGTAACCTGGCTATGCCAAGGAACCAACATCTAAATCAGAGTTAGTTTATACATTTTTCTTTCTAAGGTGATGTCCGTGAGGAAGAAAACGCGTTACGTTGACTTTCGCAAGCCCGATGCCTGTCGATTTTACCTCAACCAAATTGAGGTGATTGGCGGGCTCGATCCATACCAGCTGATGCTCCCTGTGGACAAATATTATAGGTTACACAAAGATAGCTCATTAGCTCATTGTTGTGAGGATCGAGACACGTTGCGCCCCAAGCGGCTAGAACTATGGGGAAGTAATCACAACGCTTAGAGACATGTAAAAGTGCTTGTTTGTCGACGCGTTTCTGATGCGTTCCGATCATGTTTGTGAATACATTTACGGTGTAATGTGTAATAAAATGATTTGATGCAATAATGGGGGTGTTTTGGTTTTGTTTTTTGTAGCAGGCGTTGTGAAATCGAAATATTTGGTTCATCGAAATGGATGGTTCTACGCATGCGCGTGAGCCTATAGTCCGTTTAAACATTGCTCTGTCAGTGGAGACGCTACTGACTTCGCACGCCCGGGGAGTTACGCCAAAGATCCGGCCGCGTTAAAGCATGCAAAAATATTAATTAGATTAAAAACTAATCGAAAATAGTCATATTAGACTGTTTTAACGTATACTTTCTGCACAAAACCCACAGAAGATAAGTAAACAAACCTCACCGTATGTACCTAGATGGCTAGCAGACGAATAATCTTTGTCTCCACTGACAGAGCAATGTTGAAACAGACTATAGGGTCACATTTCGATGAACCAAATATTTCGATTTCACAACGCCTGCTACAAAAAACAAAGCCAAAACACCCCCATTATTGCAGCAAATCATTTTATTACACATTACACCGTAAATGTATTAACAAACAAGATCGGAACGCATCAGAAACGCGTCGACAAACAAGCACTTTTACATGTCTCTAAGCGTTGTGATTACTTCCCCATAGTTCTAGCCGCTTGGGGCGCTGCGTTTCCGAGCGTCTTGTAACTTTATATAGCAAAAGCTCGGCATGAGCTACCTTTGTGTAACCTATAATCTTTGCTGTGGATTAGGGGGGTTAAGAATTGACCCACCGCGTCTCCCTTCGCGATTCGTAAGAGGCGAATAACTAGGAACATCGTGACTTGATTTGCGCTGTCTCGGAACTATTCTACTGGTTTTTGTGCTCGGTAGGCTTACATAGCCTACAAAGGCTGATAAGCCGTAAAACTTCATCCATTCATCCATCCATATATCCATCCATACCAGCTGACGAAGGACCGACTTGATTTGGAATTGAGGAACATTCCGCCAACGAGTGCCATGGACATATTTAGTTGTTGTACTCGGAACATCGGCGTACACGTTGGTAGAGTTTAAGAATTATGGGTCTTTGGAAAGCTTATCGATTCTTCGTAGCAGGATTCGTGGGAGATGTCTGCTCATTCTCGCCGGGTGTTTGTCTCAAAGGTCAGATCTAATCTGTAAATCTTCTTTTTCTATCCTCTTCGTCTAGCTTCGGTCACCCTTTTTACAATCGGACCTTGATTGGTTTTCTCTGATGGTATACAGTAGTAGGAGCGTTTGACTCCTCTTTATTTGTCTTTTTGTTGGTTGTTAAAACAATCTTTCACGCAGCAAGAAGTCGGCATGGCTGCACGTCTCCCGTAGCACAGCTTAACAGACAGCGCTCGCCTCCTAAAAACATGGCTGAAAGCACCTGGCATTTTAAAATAACTCCAAAAGTGACGACAACGCGTCTCCGGCCATTGAGCGCAGTATATCTGATATGGGAAAAAAGCCGAAGTGGACTCAACGTGATCTTGTGTACGGGGACTGTTGCATGCGAATGGGCTGCAGTTCAGTTCAAGGACATTCATACGACACTGCTCACACCACTGAGTTACATGATAAGCCTCGTAGTATCACGTAGCTTCATGGCCAGAACTCGGCCATCTTTGATCGTTCGAAGCGCATTTCGAATTGAATAGCAGTTTATATGAACTTTTCATGTATTCAATATTTAGTTTTCATAAAGTAATACAGTTCTTTGGCTACCGTTTCTTTGTATGTGTTTCAGTGACGGTGAAAATGAGCGTATTGCTTGCGAACCGAAGGGGAAAGGGCAGAAAGCTACTCAGTGAGTAGCATTTCTTATCTGAGGCGAAAGTTCAGTACTGTTAGTCGTTATAATTGTTTACTTGTTTCTACACTAAAAACGAGTCTCTACGCGCGAGAGCTGAGTCTATTTAGCCAATCAGGACGCAGCAACGGCCACAACGACAAAAGCGGACATCGGACTTCAAGGTGCCTGATCATCGACGTCGATGTACGTAGGGCACTCGCCGCAAGTCCCAAAATCACATGCGGCAAGTCGAAACATCGAAGTAGGCGAAAGCGTCGCCGAATTAGAACACGCATTTAGAGGAGTGAACTTGGCCGACCTGCCACGACCGACATGTGGATTTGAATAATGCAGCAATATAAATGAACTCATTATGTATTATATCTATAGCTTTGAGAAATTGATACTATTCTTTGGTTGCAGTTTCTTTGCGTGGGTTCCAGTAATTCTAAAACTAAGCGTTTTGCTTGCAAAGCGAAGAAATCAATGGCGGACAATGTTCCAGGCACGTAAGATCTCTCACTGTGATCTGACCAGACAATCGTGACTCAGCATTCGCCATAACGGCGACGTGTACATCTGGCTTTGAAGTACACGATTCCCGATGTTGACTTCGACCTTCCGACACGTTCCGTTAGTCTCGAAATCACGTGCAGCAAGTCGAGGCAGCGGCGAAGTAGGCGTAAACATCGCCCAGTTAAAACACGGCTTGAGGAATTGCGCGTCAGTCCACCGCAGATCCCGGAGGAAAACAGTGTCACGACAGCAGCTGCGGGAAAAAACCTTTAAGCGAGTTAGAATGACCTTACTGCTCACAAAGTGTACTTTCTGACATCCCACTTGATGAGAACCAGGGGGCCAAATCAACAGGACAACATATCACAGATTAAAAAGTATCGACCTAAACGAAAGTAAACATTTGACATTTTGCCACGAAAGAGGGGCGTAATGGTTGCCACGTAATTTTCAAACGCCGTCTTCACCTCTAAACACGGAACGACCCATGCACTATCACTGATTGTTCTAGCGATAACGTTGACATTTCTACCTCTGTTGACACTGTCTGCCTGGCCATTTCGGTCTGTTGTACTGGCATCGTGGTGGAGAACAGAACAAGCCTGGAGTGAGGGAAAACGCTCCAAACGAGCGTTGGTAAAAGGATGTCATTTACTTTCTTCACCTTGCATCGCTCCAGCGCATGCGTACGCTGTTTATGCGTGATCGTGAGAGTGATGCGCTGTGATGACATTGAGGGACACAAGGGCCATGACATTTTCCGAAACGACCCTTTCTGACTGCCCGCGTCGCCAGCGGTGAATCGCTCCAGATAAATATTGCGAAGGTTCGGAGCATTGTGCAATCCTGCGACTGCGGTAGATTTATTTTTACATGCATGAGTAATAATGACGAAGGAAATTCGTGACCTCTCTCCAGGTATAATAGAAAATGATCTCATCATCATTACATTCAAAGTTCTTTCACGTGAAGTTCTTTCTTTTTCTTTTGACTTTCTTTCTTTCTTTCTTTCTTTCTTTCTTTCTTTCTCTTCTCTTTCTTGCTTGCTTCCTTCCCTTTTCCATATTTCTTTCTTCTTTCTTTTTTGCTTGCCTTCTTTATTTTTCTGTCCTTCGTTCTGTCGCAAAAACATGTCACCAATTTACTTGAAGAACTCTTGTATAACACAGGGCCGAAGCCACTCGCTACCCTTCCCTCACTTAATATCCCTGACTGCTGGGGTTTTCAGGACCTGCACGAGATGCTCCGCCAGAGGCCTTTTAGAACCAAACTCTGGAAGTGTAAAAAGGTGACGTTTCATACTGCGTCTTCCATTCATTGACAGGGGGTCATACCACATTATTTTACTACGTTCTTTTTACCACCTGGTCATCGGGCTACCCGTATCATCTCCCCTAATCCATCTCATATTCCTGGTAACCAACTTACCAGGCTGCGGATGAGAGCACCCAAGTTATTTTTCACAATATTCCTGCGTGGGGAAAAGCAGTGTGTGTGTGTAGAACCTTGCTCAATGATAACATTCTGGGATCAGTACAGCTTTGACCGTCGTACCTACTCCTCGCAAGCGCCTGCAGGTCACGTGCGCTCAACACTCGGCCACAGAGCCCAGTATTTGGGATGTGTAAAATGGATTTACTGCATGCATGTACCTTAAATGAATCCTTATCTTTTCTTGTCATTTGATCACATAAATGAATGTGAGAACTCGACAGCAGATTTCCTATGAGAGATACCACGGAATGGAAAGCACGAATGTAAGTGTCCGGCGAGATCCTCAGCAACTGTTGTTGCCGAGTTTGTTTTGTTGGTCCTTCCGTGTGGTTCTTCTTTCACCACGTATGCCCCCTGAATAAACATTTTATCAGTACTTCCATATGTTACTGTGTGTCCGGTATCTAAAGCAATTATTTTCTTTTACTCCAGTATCTTATTATCCTTGAGAACACACTCTTCTGACAGCAAGCCTATCCTTGTCCTGAACTGACGTCGGCTCTCATGCCTCTATATACTGGGAAAATAAAGACAATTTGCTAACAGAAGAAAAGTTTCATCCACTACATTAAAAGCAATATTCGTGGTGTTTGTATTGCTAAAACATCTGCTCCAAATCGGTTCAAGTTGGGTGTTTTCAGGTTCTCACTACGCAGCACTGAAAACTATTACTGTGCTCTTAGCTTTAGATGATCAATCCACATAATATTGAAGTCAAAAGTTAAGTTTTATATAGCGACTTATCACCCATGTCCGGGTTTCAAACTGCTTTACACTTTATCCCCTGACCACTGGGTCACATGATCCGTGCTTTACTGGCACCTGACGAAAAATACAGACAGAGAGGTAGGACGCACACGATCAGGTACCAGCACCAACTCCACCCCTGGAGAGTATTCCAACCCGATGCTGGCTCATGGTCGCATACAAGGGTTAATGCAGTACATGACATAACAAAACAAACATGATATGACATTCCATGGCATAGCATAGCAGCACAGCATAGCATAGCATAGCATAGCAGAGCAGAGCAGAGCAGAGCAGAGCAGAGCATGGCATGGCATGGCATGGCATGACATGGCATAGCATAGTATAGCAGGGTGCCGATTCAGTGTTAAATTCAAAGAAACCTTCATTCCCGTTAAAGTTTGAGATGACCCCTCCTGTTGTTGAGGTGGAAACGCGACGTGAACAGAGTATGACAGAAACTGTCAGAAGAAGAATTGTTTTGTTAGATTTGAATTAATAAGATGCAGCCAATTATGATTCTATATCTTTTGGTAAATTGGGCAGGCAGTTCATTAAGTGGTTGGCGATAAATTATTGTTTTAATGATATACATTTTTTGGTGGGAACCGAAACGGGAAGTCTGCCGCAGTTAATGTAGATAGCCTGTTCTGATTGGTCTAAATTAACACTTTGCTATTCAAGCATGCTTTGCGAGGCTGAACTGTATAAATTTCTTTGCGCGGGAATGCTTAGCGCCATTTGATTTCCAGAAGCAACTGTAAAGGTTGAAATCTGGCCTACAGCTTAGGCATCGTTCTGGCCTGGGCTGCATAAGCGCCCATGTATAAACGCCCACCTGCAATTCATCCCAAGCGAGTGAAGTCGGGAGACAACCCTCTTAACTCAAACGCCATCCTCCCATGAACGTTACTAAGCGTTAATTGCCAAGACTCTGCCGCCGCCCAACTACCTTGTCAACGCTTCATCGTCTTCACCCTCGACTAGAGACCGTACTTATTCCTCTACCTTCAGAGACTGTTTCATCTTGCCCCCAGGAGGTGTGAAGATCACCTCTATTGGATTACCTACTGTGAGGACGCTGGTTCTGTGTGTCTGTACATGGTGTGTTTTCCTCACTGGATTCTTGGACTTTGAACTACACGTCAAGCTGGTATGAGTTTTCTGTTAATTTGTTCTCACATTTTTGAATGATTTGATTCACAATTCAACTTGGTCTGCATTTTGTTTAGAGTTGTGACATCGTGGGTCTAATGAGTTCAATCAACATTGTTTTTCCCGCAGTTTTAAGTCAGTTTTCATTAATCTAGAAATTGTATATTTTCTCAGTCAAAGTTGAATATTAGTTCCTTCCCCACTCCTTGATGTTTTGATCTTGTGATGTGTTCATATGGAGATAACGATGTATGCATCACCTGGCGTGTGCAATAGCCCCTAGATACAATTAACTGATTTGCTGGAATCACAAGCCGGAGGTACTGATATTTATTTCAGTGCGTCAGCATGCGCCACCATGACAAGCATATACTTAATTCGTTCAAAATATGGAAATAACATGTCACATTTCAAAGGTATTAGGTATTGGGTTTGTTCCACGTAAACTTTCCAATGCAGGAGAGAAAGTTACAAACAAAGGGTAATATAACATTAACAAGGAAAAGTTGTTGCATTTCCAACAGTTGAGATCACACTGCAGTTTTATAATAAGTGTTGGTGTTTAAGATACCAATGGGAGATGGTATAAGAAAGCATGGCCCCGTGTATGTAGTCATTACCAACTATGTGCATGCATGTCAGTATGACCCCACCTCGATAGTGGTGCGTTCGAGGACGATTTTGACACTGACAATTTTCCGGATGGAAAAACCTATGTATGTAGGTGACGTATGAATATGTATGTAATGTCACCACTTGTTACAAATGTTTGCCTTGCGTGACTACACGAAATTAGTCTTTGCTCTGCCCCTGAGGTCCCTCGTCTGACTACGACGTTGTCGATAACCGTCTTGGCTGCATGCTCTTTGAAGAAACAAGTTGTGCCAAGAAGTCGTAATGAGAAAACTTCAGTGACGCTTTCAACTATCGTCATCATAAGCCCGTCAGCTGCCAAGGAGAAGCCAGCTTCCTTGCCGGCCTCTTAATACTGATTTTCTTCTCAGCCTGCAGTTGTGTATCAAAGCCTTTGGCAAATCGACCATTATTTTCACAAAGAAAGCACCATACCCATTAGCAAGTCATTATACGCTTCTCATTATCTTCAAAAGGACGACATTTGCACCTCTTCCATTCCTCGTTAAAACATCGTGCAATTTGCAACGCAAAGAGGAGATGTTTGCAAGGAAGGAGTATGCGTGCTGTAACGTATGTTTCATCAAACGACTACAATGGATTCGGCCTTCCTGTGACACGAGGTAAACAAGGAACATAACGCTTCGCTCGTCTCAAGCACCGAAGACTGTTTCCATTTTTGCATTCACGGGTGACACAAAACGCTCTCCGGACGATGACAAAAAAATGATGAAGCCCCGTGGCGACACTAGACGACTTTCTAATGACTCTTCCCCTCATGGGATCATCCGCGTTTTGATAAAGGCGAAGGGAAAATGAAGAAGACTCAAGCGGAAGTCTTCTTTGAAGCCATGAACAGAAAGCGGAACCCGCGCCATTCATTTAGATGCGCAGGGGTTGATGACTGAGCTGGCGACGAGCCTCGGTTCAGGTAGTGACTGACGAACGTCCCTGGCCCGAAAGTTCCTGGACAGACGACAACGACAGTCCAGAAGACCGAGAAGAAAAGGCACAAGACGACAGCTGCAGCAGTGCCCATTGATCTTGGCCGACTAGATTCTTTGCCTGTGCTAAACAGATCTCTCTACCTCAGCTCTGTCTAGAAATATCTTCATTTTAATCTCTCTTGTTCTCTCTCACTTTCTCGTTCTCTCTCGCGCGCGCGCTCTCTCTCTCTCTCTCGTTCTCTCTATCTCTCGTTTTCTCTTTATCTCGTTTTTGCTCTCTCTCTCTCTCTCGCTCTCTCTCTCTCTCTCTCTCTCTCTCTCTCTCTCTCTCTCTCTCTCTCTCTCTCTCTAGCTCTTTCTCTCTCTAGATCTCTCGCTCGCTCTCGCTCTCGCTGTCTCCCCTCTCTCTCTTGTTCTCTTTCTCTTTCTTGTTCTCTCTCTATCTCTCTCTTTCTCTCTCTCTCTCTCTTGTTCTCTCTCTTGTTTTCTTTCTCATTTTCACTTTCCCTTTCTTGTTTTCTCTCGTTCTTTCTTTCCTTCTCTCTCTCTCTCTCTCTCTCTCTCTCTCTCGTTTCAGGTGACTACGTAAAGAGGAAATTAAGTATCCAGATGAAAGGATGCAATGCAAATATATCAAAGAATGTCGCTATGTACATTTTCTATGCTTTTGAATTGCGAGAGATGACGAATGTTAAATAGTGCACATTCCAGTATCGACTTGTCTGTAGGTGTCATGCAATCCATCGTATCTTTCATGTACATGTACATCAGTTCGCAACTGAGTCACGTACAATCAGTCCGAAAGGTCCTTGATAGATAGATGTACATGTATTTGATATTTGTCAACGCTTGTTCTTCGGAGTTTATTAGTTTCTCTTTTTTCTCTATATTTTTCTTTTCTTTTGTACATGTGTATATGGGTTAAACCACAAGCTTTGTGTGGGCTGTCGGCGTGGCTATAAACAAGTTTAGTTCAGTTCTCTCTCTCTCTCTCTCTCTCTCTCTCTCTCTCTCTCTCTCTCTCTCTCTCGCCATGTCTTTGCAAGTTTTTTTCTGCCTCCTGACTAATTCGGCGCCACCCGCTGCGTAGGAGCAGTGAGTGAGCAGAAAGAAGCAATTTCCCATAACACTCGTCAGAGAGAATCCTCCTTGATGACATGATGGATGGAAAATAACAATTTCCTAGGCTGCTGTGCAGATCACCCTGGCTCCCTCTCAAGGCCGCCACATGACGCTTAGATCCTTCGCAAGAGAGATATTCAGTCTCGGGCATGCGCAGGCGGTCGTCGTAAATGGCGTTTTGTGTCGAGCTTTCTGCATGAGAATTCTTCGTCTCTGATCCTTTCGATCTGCTTCCTTTTCCTTGATCTCATCCCCTTTGATAACTTTTCTCACAGACGCGCGTTGTAAGAACGCCGTAGAGCCTTTGAGTCAGATGGCCTGGGCTTACTATCCTGATATAATCGCATCAGGACCGCTATAGTTCAAAATCTGCATACATTCAACATGGATTCTCCAATAACGCTATGTGAACGCTAGATGAATGTTGTTTGTGCTAGCGACATGATTACCAAACTCAGTCAGATTTGAAAGACCAGTGATTGGTTTAAGAATCATATTGAAGCAGAGACGTAGACACTCCTGATCGTGACTGAAATTTGGGGTTATCAACCCTCGCTCATTCGTCAGCTGCACGTATGCATAATTATTACGTTTCAATCCTCTACACACGCGCACTTATGCAACGATTCAGAGAATACAGTGCGTGTATGTGTGTGTGTGCGCGTGCGTGTATGTGTGTGTTTGTATGCGTGCGTGCATGTGTATGTGTATGTGTGCGTGCAAATGTGACTGCGTGTGTGTGTGTGTCTATGCAAGTATGCGTGCATATGCATAGTAGTGCGTGCATGCTTCCATTCGTGTGGATGTTGGGAATCTAGTCACATGTTAAAATCTGTCCTCATCGTAGTTAAATCGAACACTCTCTCTCTCTCTCTCTCTCTCTCTCTCTCTCTCTCTCTCTGTCTTTCTGTCTCTCTCTCTGTCTCTGTCTCTCTCTCTGTCTCTCTCTCTCTCTCTCTCTCTCTCTCACACACACACACACACACACACACACACACACACACACACACACACAGACACACACCTGTCCCCTAATCATCTGTTCGACCGCCGGACTTGGTCACGACACGAATACAACAAAAACTTCACGCGGGTTGACAACCGGTATAGTCTGACTTAGCTTTATTGACATTTTATGCTCACAAACACAGACGCATACACACGTACAGCATGCAGATATGATCGGGGCAGACTGCTTGAGAGCTACCACCAGGGGGCGTAGCAGAGAGCATCATGGTGCCTTTCTCGGCAGTCCTGCTCTGTTGGGCCCTCAGCGCCATCGCGTCTTCTAGCGCACAGTCAGGTAAGAATGCATTGTGATGTTTTTATCTTACCCTCCTTACAACTCCTTGACTATGTATTTGTTTATTTATTTAATTGTGTATTTCTTATCATTTATTCGTGATTTCTTGCGGATGCAGCGGCGTCCATTCTCGTAACTCTCTGCATCACTGTTATCTTCGTCCCCCTCTCAAGCGCAAGTCAGTTAAGAATGAGAGGACTTAATTAGAGTGTTTTGTACTTGTTTATGCTTTTTCCCATTTCACAGTTCAGTGCCCGGGTGATTTCTTGAGGGTGGGATTGGGGGGGGGGGGTCGTTTGTTTTTTTTGACAATGTCATGGCGTCTTTTCTTGCATTTTCTGTCTCATTCTCACCAGCATAGACTTTTCTCGAGCAAAATCTGGTATAAACGGTGGGGTAGTAGTTTCTGATGATTTGATGGAACTCTCTCTCTCTCTCTCTCTCTCTCTTTCTCTCTCTCTCTCTCTCTCTCTCTCTCTCTCTCTCTCTCTCTCTCTCCCTTCTCTCTTGCACGTCTTGTTGATCACATCCCACCTTGGCAATACATTTTTCCACTTGTATAACATTCGTGTGAGACAACATGAAATCCTCTGTTGGGAAGCGCATTAAATGAAAATGTCTACTCCTCCTTACAGTATTCGCGAAGAGTCGGATTGTCTGTTCATGAAACAATTATCGAATGGACATCGTCTTAATCGGAAATAACTTGCATATAGAGTATCTTACTTCTTGCATTGCGGGTGCATATCACGAAGATTTGCATCTGCAGCTGCTGCTAGAGACCGCCACTATCAGCAGGAAGCTGAGGCTATGGAGCATGCGCGGTCTTGGTCCACAGGTTGACAGTTGGGGTCATTGAGTGCAGTTCGCCGCTGTGGACATTGTGTAGGGTCACGGGGGGCGTAACAAGTGTTTAAAAATACGTTTGTGAGAAATCATGAAGAATATCGAAGTTTTCATTCCCTAAAATGTAACATGCATAGTAGTGGGTGTAGCTGACCTGGAAAACTCGTGCAGTTTGCCAAAGCTGTGTCACCCGCTTGAAAAGATTGCGTTATACTGTGTACTGAAAGTGAAAAACGGAACAAAACTTGTACTGACTAAAAATGTCAGATTTTCCCCCGAGTTTTAAAATACAAACTATTTGCATTATTCATCTTCTGATATCTCTATTCTGGAATTAAGTTAGTTATGAGAGCTTGTCCCTCTAGAAATCATAAAAGGCTAAAGAGACTAAATTGATCTGACATTATTTCATTGAGGACGAGCTCAAAGTGTACCAGCAACCGGCTGCTTTAGGAAAAACAAAGAAGTGGAGTTGTTACACAAATCGTCGATTTACTTTTCTGTGATATCTTTTGGCGTAGAAGCAAATCCTTTTTATCATAGCCCTGTGCCCCATTTTATACGCCCTTTATCTGCTGCTCCATCTCTACCTGTTCCTGTGTGTGTCTTCCTGTCTCGGTACCTCTTCCGGTTTGAGGATGAGTTGAAGTTGGACATGGGGTCGATAAAATGGCGGATATCAAAGAAAATACCATTGATCATAAAAGCTACGTCTATGAACCAAAATGAACGTCCGGCAAATAATGACTGACATTCATTGCGGAAGGAAATACGGTTAAACAGTTAATCGCAGGACTGGTTTGTTAATATCTAGGTGAACATGAAATAACTCCAGGCTACTCTTTTGCTTTGTCTTGATTTTTCAAAGGATGCCGACAAACAGCGCGAATTAAAATAATATGCCTAGAACTCAGGAAACTATTTCCTCACTCTGGAAAGTTCTGCTGTTTCAGAACTAGTTGCATATTAGGTGTGTATGAATAAGGAGTCAACGATGTATCGACTTCCGGTTTTCACCCTGAGTGCCACAGATCTAATGTCGAACAGCGAAAGATGTGAAGGTCACACCACTCAGTGCCGCCTCTGTGGATAGCAGCATGGGCAAGTGCACAGACTCCACGCGTGTTAATACCTCAGCTCAGCCATTCGGCACGACAGTGTCCCCAGAACTTTGATGTGGTGTGGGCAATGACTGTCAGAGGAAGCAACGACTGCAACTTAGCACATCCACTGACGAAATCAAGTACAGAGGTGGAGGGGGGAGGAGGAGGAAATAAAGGGGGAGGAGAAGGAGGAAGTGGAGGAGGAGGAGTAAGTGGAGGAGGAGAGACAGACAATCTTTGTTACTCAGGTGTGGAAATTGGTTTGTGAAATTACAGCTCGTGATTTTTTATATTCATAATGAGAAATACGAAGTTTCAACAAGTTACAAGTTCAAATAATATAATAGGGGAAGTATCGTTTATGCGTTAGGCACACACACACACACACACACTCACACACACACACACACACACACACACACACACACACACACACAATCCTCTCCCTCCCCCCCTCTCTCCTCTCTCTCTCTCTCTCTCTCTCTCTCTCTCTCTGTTCTGACTCGCCCATCGTATGAGCTTCGTGTACTTCAGTTCACAACAAAATCACGTACATTCGGCTTGAAAGGACCATGGTAGATATATGCACATGTATTTGATATTTGCCAATGCTTGTTCTACGTCGTTTATTATTTCCCCCTTTTTTACCTTTGTACGTGTGTGTGGTAAACCACAAGCTCTGAATGGGCTGTCGGCCTGACAATAAACCAGTTCAGTTCAGTTCTCTCTCTCTCTCTTTCTCTCTCTCTCTCTCTCTCTCTCTCTCTCTCTCTCTCTTCTCTCTCTCTTTCTTTCTCTCTCTCTCCCTCTCTGTCTCTCTCTCTCTGTCTCTCTCTGTCTCTCTCGCTGTCTCTCTCTATCTGTCTCTCTCTCTCTGTCTCTGTCTCTCTGTTTCTCTCTGTCTCTCTGTCTCTCTGTCTCTCTCTGAGTGTCTCTCTCTCTGTCTGTCTCTCTCTCTCTCTGTCTCTCTCTCTCTCTTCTCTCTCTTTCTTTCTCTCTCTCTTTCTCTGTCTCTCTGTTTGTCTCTCTCTCTCTGTCTCTCTCTCTGTCTCTCTGTCTCTCTCTGTCTGTCTCTCTCTGTCTCTCTCTGTGTGTCTCTCTCTCTGTCTGTCTGTCTCTCTCTCTCTCTCTCTCTCTCTCTCTCTCTCTCACTCCTTCCCATTCCCCATTCGTCATCCAACACCCGCCTTCTTCCTTATCACTTTCGTTCTCACCTCACGAGCTGTAATATTACCAACCCATTTCCTCACGTGGATAATACAGCATGTCTGTCTGTCAGATTTCGAGCATCCATGCAAGAGCACCGGACCTCTCTGACTCCTCACATCCTTACGCTCTTGCATTGCCTACCCCCCACCACAACCCCCGCCTTCCCCCACCCCCCACCCCCACTCGTCCCTCTCGACCTCAAATATCAAATACACAAGCCCACTCTCAGCGCGCGAGACAGCTTATCTCCTAAATGGACATGGGCAGAAACGAGTTCCTCAGTCGTGAAGTTACTGCTTTGACTAAAGTGAATCGAACACCTGATTTTGCTCGGATATAGTTCGCATGTAGCGGGTGGTTTGAGTCTGCCAGAACTGAGTGCCTCCGCTGAGATAGTCTCCGCACCAAGTTCGTCAATCTCGGAGAGTGGCTTTCCTACTATTCTTGCTGTACACTTGATGATGATGATGATGATGATGATGATGATGATGATGATGATGATGATGATGATGATGATGATGATCATGGTGAGGAGGAGAAGGAGAAACTATTCAAGACAATAAAGTGAATAAGTTTGAACTTGTCTCCCTCCAAAAGAGACTATGCAAATGGATACGGCATCTTCCTCCACACCGAGCTACAGTCACACAAGAAACTTTTCTGTCTTCATAGGAAAGACAGGCATTGCAGAAGAACGGCTCATCTGAGGAAGTCCATGCATTCAATCTGCACTTCTGCTGTCCTATCTTTTTAGTGAGATTGTCAATATTTTTCTGAGGCGTATAGATAAGACTGCTCTGACTATGTGCGTGATTGTTACCTCTTGCTGATCTTGCTGTTCTGGACGGAAATTTTCTCTAGCGATCCTGATGTAACATGAATCTTTTTATGGAATACAAAGTATCATCATCTGTGACCTGTCAACCGTTCTATAAGTATATATGATTGATACTTGTAGGAGTTCAATAGAATATGTATAAATGGACGACTTTAGGTAGAGGACTTTTTTCCTACCAATGCACGTGCTCATACATCCACTCTGTTTTCTCGATAAGCATGCCTAGGCCGGCTCGAGAGGTAGAGGTGAAATGTACATGTATGAACACGGTTATCTATAATCAGTTGCCATCTTCAATAGTTAAGCTTTGTATGTATGTATGTATAATGTACTTATATTGCGCGCACTTCCAGCCCAAAGGCTGCTCAGTGGAGCATGCACACACATACAAAATGTCACGAATTTTCCATGGTTCTAGGATGTGCCTAGTAGGGTCGACAAGGATCCCCTAGTCAGCAAGACGCGCTTGGCGGAAAAGGCACGCCTTGAGGCTTCCTCTGAACTTCTTCTGCTTTGGCTCCTGACGCAACGCCTCTGGCAGTTGATTCCATAGGACTGGTGCAGCAGAGCGGAAAGCTCGACCCCCCGACGAAGGCTTTGTCGGTGGCATCCTGAGGAGATGAGAAGCACCAGACCTCAGATTTCTCGGGGGGCAGTGTCGGGAGAGCAGCTGCTGCAGGTACAATGGGGCAGTAGGAGTGGTCTGGCAGCACTCGAAGAATTTAGTGAGGATCACAGCTTTGCTGTGGTTTCATGTTTGTTATCTAATCCACCATGACGCTGTCATACATGTTTTGCTATCTCGTCTGTTGGCCGTTTAGGTTTCCCATGTCCCCACTGAAATGGATGTTTGCATACGTATATTAGAGTTTCAGACGAGTGTCAATAGTATTTCATAATAACAGCAAAATGCCTATACCGCTGGTCAGTTATTTCTTTAACACATAACGCTCTCTAAAGAATGAATAATAATAATAATAATAATAATAATAATAATAATAATAATAATAATAATAATAATAATAATAATAATAATAATAATAATAATAATAATAATTTTTAACATGTGTATGTCGTCATCTGGAACCCTTGGTTTTAAGGGAACACTTCATGAGCTCATGCAAGGCAATCCCAATCCAATAGAGTACACATTTTAAAAGCTAACTTTGCGTTTTCAAGCATAAGGACAAACTTTCTGGTCAAGTTGCGACGCGTTTC
>JAWQFJ010033793.1:137500-147500 GCA_034096865.1 Theodoxus fluviatilis
GTAGTGTGAATGTGTGTGTGTGTTCGCGCGCGCGGGCGTGCACGCGCGTGTGTGTGAGTGTGTGTGTGAGTGCTTGTGTGGCTGTTTGTGTGCATGTGTGTGTGCGTGCGCGCGCGCGTGTGTGCGTTTATGTTTACATAAATGTATGTGTGTGCGTCTGCGTGTCCATGCACATGCGCAGGTGAAGGGCTCTACTCATCATGCATTCTCTCCAGATATCTTGAGTAGAAGCCCAAGTTTTCCTAAACAAGTTTGTTGCCATAAGTCAAGTGTGATGTATATGGATGATTTTTCAGTCCAAAAGTAAGAAAAACTCCATCAGACCCTGGTCTGAACAAACACCACATGAAAAACGTCCTCTGTTTCTATAAACAATCTGAAAAATTCAAAGTAGCCTGCAAGGTGGTTCATCAATACAGTTGACATTTGAAGCAATGAACATTTTTGCCGATTGCATCTGAAACTGTGAAACTTGGTTCACAGCGCCATTACGCCAAAGCTCCTCTCCACTGGATGTGTTCAGCTTGGGAAGTCTGACTTGAGGCGACACCCAAACCCGCCATCATAGCATGCATGTTCAAGACTTTTTAAAATCTACATTTGACCTTAAGCGAGTTGTTGCGAGCTCTAACCTCCTTTCTCAATGCATTTGTTTCCACAGGTGGGTTGTGTGGGCAACGAGCGTTCCTTGTTCGAGTGCAAGAGAGACCCTACTTGTTACTCTACCGCCTACGACGCCGGAGTGATGTGCTACAAAACCTCGGGTGGGTTCAGGTTTTTCTTTTTTTCTCCGCTCTACGCCAGCTTCTTTCTGCTCCTACTTCTAGTCCTTCTTGTTCTCGTTTATTGACAACCACTCCAGTAAGACTCTTGAATCTCATCACTTCAAATATGAAGATGAATTTAGTAATAAGCATCTAACTGGCTGATTGGCTACAATGTTTGCAACAGAGCCTTTCTATTGTATGCAAAGGTATTGATTGATCTAAATTAGAGGGAAATTCAGGCGAACACTTGTTGAGGCGTTTGCTATTTAAAAGTTTCTGACCAAATTACTATATCATGCCTTTGGTTTTTGTTTGTTTGATGTTTTTGTTGTTTTCCTTTCCTTTTTTCTTTTGTGTGTGTGTGTTTTTTTGTGTGGAGGTGTGTGTGTGCGTGTTTGGTTTTTCGAAAGAATCTTAGCAAATCAATTGAAAATAAGATGATTAGATAAGATATGTTTGTCCAAACGAGAATAGTCTTATAATGTCACACGGAGATGAAACAGTAAGATCGTATATGAGTACATTTTAATAACATGCAATGGTTAAAAACTAAATAATTATTAGAGAAAGAGAACAGAATGAATATACACAATACTACAAAAAAAGAGAATATGCAACTGTTTAAAATAAACGTCAATAAAATTATATCAAGGATGAGCAGGCAGGCTCAGTCATGACGTCAGCGAGTGGTTAGAAATAATTATTCAAAAGTGATTGCACATGGGATAGAACAATTTGCCAGTTGTTTGCTCTTGATCGTAATGATAAAAACCGTCCTCATGCATTTGCGCGGACAGTTACATAAGCAAGGAGTAAGTGGAATCTCTCAGGATTGCGGTGGTCTTCCTGTTGGGTGGAGTTAATATGATATTTCTAATGAGGACAATTCCGTACCAATTACTTTTGTCGATCGTCTAAGCACACTTTGAAATTTCTTTCGGTCCTTCATTTGAGCTGGTTTAACCAAACGACGATGTAGTAGGACAAAACACATTTCAGGGGAGATCGTAATAGATGCATGATGGTTTTCTGTGCATTAAAACTCCGAAGTTCACCAACCAGATGCATGCCGCCCACCTTCTGGTCTTGTCTCCATTCCCTCTCCAGTTTCCGCGGCACATGCACTACGAAATTTGTTCTCCATTCACTCTCTTTTCCCACCTCCTGCCTTCCCCATTTTGTAGTGCTCTTGCAGCTTTTCTTTCACTGCACTTTGTCCATCTTTTGTGTATGTGCGCACGTTTTCCGTCTGTCAACTCTTCCCACGTATTAGAAGAGTAAAATTTGTCGTGATGAAATTTTGCCCATGCAAGACACTGCAGACGGATTTACTGTGAGCACGGTTGTATTCATAACACTACAGCCATATTTCTAGCTCCGCATATCTTCTACCTAGCTACCTATCTACCTACCCATCCACCCACCTACCCACACACCCACCTAATGCCTATATCACACACACACACACCTCCCATCACACCCAAATCTACACCATCTGCCCATCTACCTCCTTGCCTGCCTGCCTACCTGACCGAAAAGTCACTCTAGGCCTACTAATATGTAATTCCTTGCCATGCTGTTTAACCCATAGCTCCCAGGCTACAGTTGGTGGGGGGAAGTTCCTCTGCAGGGCTGGTGGAGGTTGTCACAGATGACGGCACTGTTGCCACCGTCTGCAGCACTTCCAACATGACAGCCAGGGTCGCCTGTAAGCAGCTGGGGTTCCGAGAGGGAGAAACCGCCAAGTAAGGCTAGAAGACGTATGCATGGTTTGCACGAACAGCACGTGCCAGCGAAGAGGTAACTTAAATGACATTAGGCGTGTTTAGCCTCGCGTTCTATAAGACGAGTGTCCCGGGGCGCTCTGCCGCATTAAGAATGAGAGGTAATGGGAAGTGGGTCAGAGCGACCTGTGGTGCTCGCCTTATGCAAATTGCGGTAAGAGAGCGAAAGCTCGCGAACGCTCGCCCTGCTCGCCTTCTAAAAAGAGAATTTTGAAGGTACTGAGACTGCTGCTAGCACTTTCTACAGAAACTACATTCCTAACAGTACTGCCTCAATCAGTACTACTGGGGCGCGTTCGTTTGGCCCAAAATCTCGAGAGAATAGCGAGGTCTAGGCGTTTCCTACGTTCTTTGCTCATAAGGACGCACTCGCCGTGAAGGCGGGAGACCGAGGGAGGTCCGGAGCTCCCTCGAAGCTTCCCGCTGCAGTGTGACCCGGATGAGCCAAAATGGCGGAGACAGTGCGAGTTGGGCTGGTGTTCGGAGAGAACAGTGCCTGTATTGTGCTTTTCAAGGTCCGAGAATGGAAACGTGTATGTACACGGAAGTATTTGCTGTTCAAATGCTCATTTCTTGAGGAGTAGGTGTATAGGTTATTTCTGGACATACACTGCCGAAAATTATTTTATCGCTTGCAAACACGCAACACCGAAAACGTACGCTCTATGAATTATGTTCCTTGAATTGATAGAAATGAATCGAGGCCTAACATTTTTGACAAAATTGTCTACAGTTGAACCCGGATTGCTTTCTTTCCCGTCGAAAAGTCTCCGTGCCATTCGATATGACACCATGGTGTGTTCTATGAAGTGAAAACCCGATGTGATATCTGAATCGCCAGTTATTTCGTCTATCGGCAACTTCTTCACCGACTCTAGCGGCAGGACGCAGCCATGTTCTTCCGCCTTGCCAGTTGATGACTGGCCGTTTTTCTAGCTGTAGGCGCGTCTCACTCGCCCTCGACTAGCCATTCAGGTAGAATCTCGAGATTCGGGGCCTAACAAACGCGCACCTGAACTGGCAGACTCGAGAAGTCCTATCCAGAAGGCAAGCATAGCGAGCGTTCGCGAGCACTCGCCTTCCTGCTGAACAGTGCTGCTGGCGTTGTATAAGGCAAGCAACCCGGGGCGCTCTGGCCTATTTCGCACTAGAGATAAGGGGAAGTGGGTCAGAGCAACCCGCGGCGCTCGCCTTATGCAACGCTCGGCTGGCTTTATGTCGTTCTCAAGGAACGTTTCCAATGCAGAGCCGAAACCGTGCTAGGGGAACAGACTGGTAACATTCTTTCCAGTAACTCGCTGCTGGATTCTTATTGCTTGCTCGTAATTTAAATAAAAGGTATGTAACACATTGCTTTGTAAACGCAGCTGACAAGGATTACCATTGTTTGTGAAAGAAGGCCTGATTTTCATTTCGCACATGTCAGTGTCTGGAATGTCTAGTCCCAGTGGCCGGTACTTTTTTGCTTTTCATATGTTGACCGATTTTCTCATTTACACTAATGTATTGGAGTTGTAGACTTTTCAACAGCCTTCATCTGTTGCCTTTAGGTCCGACGTTTACGATGAAACACGACGACGACGACAACGACGACCATCATCATCCCCATCATTATAATCATCATCCCCATTATTATCACCATCACCATAACCATCATCACCATCACCCACCATCCCCGTCGTCGTCTTCGTCATCATCATCATCATCATCATCATCATCATCGTCATCGTCATCGTCGTCGTCGTCGTCGTCGTAATCATCATCATCATCGTCATCGTCGTCATCAACGTCGTCGTCGTCGTCGCCATAACCACAACCACCACCGCCACCACCGCCACAACCACCACCCCAACTGCCATCATCACTTCCGCCACCAACACCACAACCACTGCCACCACCACCACAACCATCAGCATCAGCAGCAGCAGCAGCACTATCAGCACCGTCAGCACCATTTTCTTTCTCCTTCTCTATCATCATCATCATCATCATCATCATCATCATCATCATCATCATCATCATCATCATAGGCATCAGCAGCATCGTAGTCGTTGTCATCGTCGCCATGGCGCAAGTTTTACTACCTAGAGGTAGAGTTTTTCCTCTTCCTTCTCTTCAGCAACTATCAGTCTCCATTGCGGCCGGTGGTAATATCCATAAACCGGTGTACGGGATTCGAGGACAGCCTCTTCAAGTGTTCGAACTCCGGCTTGAACAACCGGACCTCCCAATGCAAAGTCCAGCTGGACGTCCGCTGCCTGAAGAACAGTAGGTGACAGTGTTCGAGCTAGAGAGCAAGAGAGAGAGAGAGAGAGAGAGAGAGAGAGAGAGAGTGGGGGAGAGATAGACAGATAGACAGACAAACAGACAGAAATAAGACAGACAGACAGAAAGTCACAGAGAGAGACAGACACACACAGAGAGAGACAAACAGACAGAGACAGAGAGAGAGAGAGAGAGAGATAGAGAGAGGCAGAGAGAGAGAGACACAGAGACACAGAGACAGAGAGAGAGTGAGAGAGATAGAGACAGACACAGAGACAGAGAGAGAGTGAGAGAGAGATAGAGAAACAGAGAGAGACAGAGAGACAGAGAGAGACAGACAGAGAGACAGATGGACAAAGAGCGAGATAAAGACAGAGAGAGAGACAGACAGAGAGAGAGACAGAGAGAGACAGAGAGAGAGACAGAGAGACAGAGAGAGACAGAGAGAGACAGAGAGAGAGACAGAGACAGACAGAGAGAGAGAGAGACAGGCAGGCAGGCGGACGGACGGAGAGATACACAGACGCACAGTCACAAGCAGACGCACGTGTTGAATGTGTGCTGTTTAAGCAACCATCAATCGGTAGAAAAGTTGCAATAAAGAGCACCTTTACCTTTCAACTGGCAGACTCTCTCTCTCTCTCTCTCTCTCTCTCTCTCTCTCTCTCACACACACACACACACACACACACACACGCGCGCGCGCACTCCCGCGCATGAACGCACACAGAAACGTGCGCGCGAACGCACACTCTGAAATAATACGCACGTACACATGGACGAACGAATACATTTTGTCCAGCCGCTCTCCCCGCTCCCCCACCCCCTCTCCCTTGTCCCAATTTTATCTTCCCCTACTCTTGTCTTCTTTCATTGACTTCTCTTCCCCCATCCCCACCCTGTCTACTTTTTGTAGTTCATCTGCCTCCAACCTCCACCCTATTCCTTGCCTAAAAGTTGCAAACACTAAGACTAGAAGCAGCGCATGATTAAAAAGGTTTGAATGACAGAGTATATAGAATTTTAGCTGCCGTAAAGATGTTGACATTGAAAATTCTATCCAGGTTACAAATTCCGCTTTTCAATACTTCAACGTTGGTAGACAGATCCTATCATGCCACCGGACAACAGAACATGCTAAAACTCATACGATGACTTCTGTGGTCTCTATATTCAGTTTTAGCTCTCCATTGATAATAGTACATGCACATGACTCACCGAATCTGAACAGTTCCAGATTCGTCAGGTTTAAAGGGCGTGTAAAAATTCGCTGCCATTGTTGAGCCCTTTGAAGCTGCCGCCGTGACGCAGGCGAAGTCCTTATTTTCCTGCTGCAGTGTCGCAATTCTAAAACTGCAGTCATAGAGAGCTATTTTTGCATCATGTCCATGGCTAACCACACGTACTCCCACCAAAGGTCTGCGCCCTGACGATACAAGTGAATATAAATGTCTCTTTGTACTCGTGAAAAAAAGACTATTTAATCCGCGAATTCCTTGTATTCGCTGCTCTTTACGGATTTCACCGAGTTCAGGAAGGGAGTGTCAAACAGCAGGCTACATACATTCTTGGCTCTCCATGAATGAAAGTAGAAGGCTACAAAGAAGCTCCCAAAACAGCACGAAAGAAAAGTCTCAATGTACAGCCTATGGCTGGGCTTTTGAAGTTGTGCGTATCTGAGCTCACACCCCAAATTTATTAACATGTAAAAACAGACAAGATGCATTTTACGGACCAAACGGTCACTTTCTGTCTGGCTTTTTCCCGATCCAAAACTTCTGACTTTGTTATCGCTGCTGTATGGCGTTTCATCTACCTGGCTTATTCTATAGTGTGGCATGGTGCTCGTTTTTTCTGAGGGGTTTGTGTGCATGACGCCGATGCTTACACAGCGAGCACAACTCGACATCAGTGTATGTCTCGCACGAGTGCGCTGCAGCTTCTGTGCTTAACTAGCGGGACACACGAGACACTACCACGCACTGTACTAGGTCACGCTAGTAGACAAATGTCTGCCTTTGGTTCACATGCAAAACGCTCAAATTACTGACACATATACAATGAAACCGTACCCAAAGAACTGTATTGATTTCTCAAAGCTATTTATAGAATGCATCAATAGTTATTTAAACTGCTGCATTATCTAAATCGAAATATGGGTTAAAGGAGAACAGCAAAGCTCGGGCCACTGAGATATATGAACCACTCAACTACCTGCCGTGCGTTCAAGACGACCTACCGGTAGCCTACCGGTAGCCGAGCAACCAATGTGCACTCTTGAACGACTCGTTATGAGCGAACGGTAGCCAAGATGGCTTCCGCGATGCCTTCTCATCGTCGCGGATTGCGCTTCTCAACCAAATGAGTAAACCAACAGCTGCAGACTGCTCGTTCCTTGTGGAAGCTGATGAAATACGTTAAGCTGTAGCTGTGCATGAATGCTCGGCATCGCTCGAATATAAATTTATGTCAAAACGACAGTGCTAACTTGGTGTAAGCAAGAATATTTCGATGCTCACTTCAAGGGAGATTACACAACAAACAAAGGGCTAATGTAAGATATAAGAGTTGCTTCCCTTAAAATTGTTTCGCTATCTGCCGTGGAAATGTTTGCTAACATCTTGCCCGGTAATTATTTCAGAGCAGTTATTCTTTAAAAAAAGACAAGTGCAATATCAGCCTAACTTCTTGTAACGTCTCGCATAGGCTGGGTAATAATCACAGGTCGAAATGCGTGCCACAGCGCATATTTGTGATGACGACTTTCTTCCTTTCCCCGAAGGCAGCCATTTTGGCTATACAGGCGCAACAGCGTTCCGGCGCGGTACGTACCGGTCGATACCGGTAGCCGTACCAAGTCGTTCAAGAGACGAACGGTATCAACCGGTACGTACCGGTAGGCCTCTTGAACAGGCCCACTGTTTATAATGTAGTTGAGTGGTTCGGGCGGTCAACTTCCTCGACTTCTTTCAACAAGAGTCCGCGAAGACATATAATCAGAATAGAGGTGTCCAGACACATGACTCAAATGTCAAGTCTCGGTCAGACATTAAAATGCTTGAATGCACGGCTTGAAACAGAAGTCACGTGACAATTTAATGTCTTGACACAGTGCGCGGCATTTTCACACAGCAGTGTCCGCTAGTTAAGCGCAGCCCTAAGCAAATATACACGGATATACTCTGAGGTACACAAGATGTTGGTCAAGGTACATGGATTTTAAGAGATGTCAAATGAAAGTCGGAAAAAACATAACTCTTTTTGGGCAGTTCGCTTTCGTCGAAATAAACTCCTCAAACTCTTAAAGTGCACCTTCTCAATTCCAGGACGTCTTGTCGACTGCTGATTTTTTTCCGTGTTTTTCCCAGTACGTCTGGAGAAATGGCGCGACAGCACCATGGAGACTGGCTACCCCCTCTATGTCCAGCAGTCTGGCAACCAGGATCACTTCTGCAGCACCAACTTCACCGCAAGCACTGCCCAGGTGGTCTGCAGGGAGCTGGGCTACGCCTACAGCGGCGTCCTTCCCAGAGCCTCTGGCACCAAACCATTGCGTGCACTGCAAGCCCCGGCCTGCTCGGGCTCAGAGACCAACGTGGAAGACTGCCCTGGTTTTAACCCCGATGCCCTCATTGACTGCTACAAAACTGGTGCTGGCGTCGTTTGCAACCATTCCGCCATCGACTCCAGTGAGATTTGACCTCTCTCTCTCTCTCTCTCTCTCTCTCTCTCTCTCTCTGTCTTTCTGTCTCTCTCTCTCTCTCTCTCTCTCTGTCTCTCTCTCTGTCTGTCTGTCTGTCTGTCTCTCTCTCTCTCTCTCTCTCTCTCTCTCTCTCTCTGTCTCTGATGTAGAAGAGAAAAGACAAATGTTTGTGATTATGACAACGACGACGACGACGACGACAATGACCATCCAATCAGTTCGCACCATCGGCCACAACGACGACAGTGTACATCGGATTTCAAAGACCACGATCACTGATGTCGATTTCGAATTTAGGACATCTGCTGCAAGTCCCAAAATAACGTGCGACAAGTCGGAACATCGGCGAAGTGGGCATCGCTCAATTAGAACACGGCTTGACTTAAACGCGACTGCCGTGCCATGGCACTCCTGAGGTGTCGGGGGAATCCCCTTTAATTTTGTCAGACCGTTTTCTGTTCCAGAATAGACGACGCTTAGAAGACTCTGAAACAAGTAAACAATTTGTAATTTGGTCTTCCTAATCATTTGCCAATTTTAACCTCTATTATATTTGATAGCCCATAACGGTCTAAAAAGGTGGTCTTAATAGTAAAATGGTAAAGATCCCTCTTTAAAAAATTCTAAAATCTATGTAACATTACTGATTAATCAAAATGTCATGAACTGTATACAAAACTCATTTTATGGTTGCGGGTTACGTATACTCAACTACTGCAACTTCTCTTCTGTCCTTTTCTATGAAACCTGCGGGAATCACTTCGTCAACGCGTAAATGCCTGTTTTAATTGAGCAATACATACGCCCCTTTTGACGTAGTAGGAATCTTATTTGACCACTCAGGACGCAGAACGAGACCGAGGCTGCGTCTTGATTGGTTGGATAAATATAGCCACTACGGCGAAGTAACCATAAGTGTCGCTCAATTAAAACAGGCCTCAAAGAACACTCTGCATACTTGTCCATGCAATCCTCTTACCACGCTCATTTTCATTTCCGCCAGGCTTTTCCGTCAACGAGAAGACAGGTAACTTCCCCGCACTGGTGACGGTACGACAGTACGGACTGGACGGCAGCGTTTGCGGCGCGGGCTGGGAGGACGTGGAGGCCAGTGTGGTGTGTCGCCAGTGGAAGTTCAAGGCAGGTGTAGCCTATGGAAGATCTGACGATGAACAACAACCTGGTGAACGCAAATTCCTCGTGAGCAACTTTGCCTGCCGCGGCAACGAGGAGAGCCTGAACCAATGCGCCTTCTCCACTGACATTGACTCCACGTGCGGTTACGACTCGAGCTACCCGAACAGCGCAGCCAGGGTGATCTGCTGCAACAAAGGTAAATTGGTGAAGCTGTCGTTTGGATCTTATGCTTTATGAGGTTGTGGGTTTTTCTTATGGTGTCGATCTGGCCACCTGCCTGTCCTCCTTGTTTTCTGAATCCCAAAGGTTTTCTTCCAGAGCAGGTGTATGAGCAAACAAAGATC
>JAWQFJ010033793.1:152500-180000 GCA_034096865.1 Theodoxus fluviatilis
GAGGAGGGTGACAAAGACGTCTGGTGATACATCGTAGCAAAGGCAAGCTTTCGGAGCCAAACTCCTACTAAGCCTGAAGTAGGAGTTTGACTCCGAAAGCTTGCCTTTGCTACGACGTAATCACCAGACGTTTTTGACATCCTCCTCTTGTTGTTCAAGAAAAAAAAGACTGTCGGGTTTGTTTTTTTCCTACTCGGCTACTAGGATATGGAAGCCCTTGTCTCTCCAATTCAGAAACGTATCGTTTATTAACTTAACCCCCCCCCCTCCCAACCCCCCCCCCCCCGCCCCCGCCCCTTACCAACTAAAACCATACTTTCTCCTGAATTACTAACTGGTCATTCACACAGAGAGAGAGAGAGAGAGAGAAAACGAACGAACGAATGACTCATTTATTGCATAGGCCTCGGACCTGATGCAAAAATATCATACATCAAAAGAACGAAATAAACTGGACACATTTTCAAAGATGGCAACCAGTCTTGATCGAGGCGCGTACGCGGAGACAAGCAAGAGTCCTATGCAACGACACGCGAATCATGGCTTCCGTGCTGTCCGCCTTGGCTGCTGCCGTCGCAAGGTTGGTCTGTCGCCATCTCCATGGCTGCTGCTGCACTGATGGCCTCAAACTGGGGTTGTGTCTGGTGGACGGACTTACATGTGTTGTCTGGGGGTAGCAGGCCATTGTCTCTCTCTTGTATCAGAACGGACGGAATGGGGCGATCAGATCAGGAGCTAATATCACGGCCACCCCTATCCCTCTCCGCGCCCTGCACCGCACTTTTTACTTCAGAAAAGGCGGCAAGACACGACTGGACAGATGCACTCATACGCCTTATTTCCTGCAGTATTTCCGTCACCCCGTTTGGAGGATCTCCATCATTTACGGGAATATGAGTACTGACAGTGGAGACCGGCGACGGATGATGGTCAGTGAAATTGCTCAAGTTTTTCATCTCGGCTACCTCGTTGGGCTTGTCTTTTACTCCATGTTGATCATTTGTCGAGAGGCCACAGGTCAGGTATGAAAGGTCATACTCTTTTGGTCGTATGTGTTTCGAGGATGTCTACGGTGGCAGCACAAGTTTAAACTATTCGCGCTATTCATGCAGTTCAACAGTCGGGTAAGTCATGCGAGCGTAATTTGACTCACGGTGCTGTTCAGCTCGTTGCTTGCCTCGACGTAGCTGCGCTGGAGGCTTTCGTCTCCACCTCCCGAGAGCTCTGTCGCTGTCCGGTAATGGCTGACTTCGTGTGAAGCGTTGCACGACGACTGTGTGGTTCGTTCTACCGTCCACTTTCCACGAAGTTAAGGTCTCCGTAATCAGCAGTGTAGAGAGGGCACCTTCTACAGTGTTTGAAAATCCACTAACTGGCATTTTGGCTTACTTTAACTATTGCCAATGCAGAAACGTCGGGAGCGAAGCTAAACGTGTTGCGCGGCAGGCAAGAGCACAGGGAGTGAGAAAGAGAGAGAAAGAGAGAAAGAAAAAGAGAGTATGAGAGAGAAAGAGGAAGAGAATGAGAGAGAAAGAAAAAGAATGAGAGAGAGAGACAGAGAGAGAGACAGAGAGAGACAGAGAGAGAGACACAGAGAGAGAGACAGAGAGAGAGAGAGACAGAGAGACAGAGAGAGAGAGAGAGAGAGAGAGAGTCCCTCACAGTCTACCTTTAATCAGGGAGGACCCTCGAACATGGACTATTTCTGCATGGGTTTCCCTCATGAACTAAGGTTGTCCATCACTCGGTAGCATACCCATGCTACTTTCTGAATTCATCTGGCGGAGCATGATAGCAGGTGGACAGGAGAACACTCTGGCTTTCTGCTCAGGAGAACACTCTGGCTTTCTGCTCAGGAGAACACTCTGGCTTTCTGCTCAGGAGAACACTCTGGCTTTCTGCTCAGGAGAACACTCTGGCTTTCTGCTCAGGAGAACACTCTGGCTTTCTGCTCAGGAGATTACTCTGGCAGAACACTCTGGCTTTCTGCTCAGGAGAACACTCTGGCTTTCTGCTCAGGAGAACACTCTGGCTTTCTGCTCAGGAGAACACTCTGGCTTTCTGCTCAGGAGAAACTCTGGCTTTCTGCTCAGGAGAACACTCTGGCTTTCTGCTCAGGAGAACACTCTGGCTTTCTGCTCAGGAGAACACTCTGGCTTTCTGCTCAGGAGAACACTCTGGCTTTCTGCTCAGGAGAACACTCTGGCTTTCTGCTCAGGAGAACACTCTGGCTTTCTGCTCAGGAGAACACTCTGGCTTTCTGCTCAGGAGAACACTCTGGCTTTCTGCTCAGGAGAACACTCTGGCTTTCTGCTCAGGAGAACACTCTGGCTTTCTGCTCAGGAGAACACTCTGGCTTTCTGCTCAGGAGAACACTCTGGCTTTCTGCTCAGGAGAACACTCTGGCTTTCTGCTCTCTGCTTCAGGGCGGACGGGGCGTTCCCAACAGGTTTGGAGGGGGCAGCGGTCCTGCCTGGCTGCACAGCCCTCGCTGCCGGGGCGGGGAAACGACTGTGTGGAACTGCCCCAATCGCAGCTTCAACGACAGCCACCTCAACTGTCGGAATCACCTCACGGCTGCCGCTGTCTTCTGCTATAGAAAAGGTAAGGAGTGAACGATGAGTGAATGAATGAATGAACGAATGAACGAAAGAATGACTACCAATGAATGAATTATTGAATGATGATATTATTGAATGAATAATGAATGGATGTATCAGTGCGAATGAACGAATAAGTAAATGAATGAATAAGTTAACAAAATTGTATAAATGAATGAATGAACGAATGAATGAATAACTATAAATGAACGGATGGATCGAGAACCGAATGGATGGATGGATGGATGAATAAGTATCATGAACGAATGAATAAATACTATGAATGAATCATGGAGAGATGTCGTGTACTTGTAGTCGTTGATGGCGTCTTCCTGGCACCCTAGTCACTCAGCTATCCGTGCGTGTATGTGTACGTGTACGTGTATGTGTATGCACGTGTGTGTATGTGTACGTGTGTGTGTATGTGTGTGTGTGTGTGTGTGTGTGTGTCGGGATATGTGTGTGTACGCGCGCAAGCGTATCTGTGTATGTACGTATGTGTGCGCGCGCGCGTGTCCGTCTCTGTGTGTCAGTCACAGTGTGTGTGTGTGTGTGTGTGTGTGTGTGTGTGTGTGAGAGAGAGAGAGAGAGAGAGAGAGAGAAAGAGAGAGAGAGTGAGAGGGAGAGAGTGTGAGAGGGAAAGAGAGAGAGAGAGAGAGAGAGAGAGAGAGAGAGAGAGAGAGCTTGTTCCTCTGTTTCTGTCTGTATTATGTCAATCTGACCTTGTCAGTTTGTTCATAATGCATCCGTCTGTGTGTCCGTCCGTCCGCTTGTCTATCAATACAGCATTGTCTCTCAGTTAGAAGAGATGTTGCATATGTACTTTAAGGTTACTATTTCATACCGAGTGTTGTTTGTGCGTGCAGTGCGAGAGAAGCCTGAAAACGTTAACTTTACACTTACGGTGGCGTGTGTGTAAAGTGCGGATATAATTATAAAGCTCTGATTTTGCATTAACCGTAGTCTATGTCTGCAATGCGACTGCAACCTTTAAACCTTGTTCTTCGTGGTTACTGTTGTCCGTGTGTACGACGTGAGAGAAGCCTTTAAAGCTCTTTCTTTACACCACAGTTGTCTCTGTGTAAGAAGTGAGTTCACCTAGGAAGTTCTCTCTTCACACTAAATGCTGATTTTACTTTACAGTGTCACTGCAGCCTTTAAACATTTTCCCTCGCGCAAACTGCTGTTTGTTTGTACAGTGCATGTGCAAATACAGGGTGACAAAAAAAGTATCATCACCTAAACTTGAATAACTTTTGAAATATTCAATCAATTCTTTTAATGTTTTTAGATTCATCAAGAAGAAGCCTTGCTCTGTTAGTGTACTGAGCAAAAGACATTTATAGTCGAGGCTTATTTTCGGCTGAAGCTCAGCTGCAATTCAGACAACGGTTCGGATGTCGGGAATTTCCTCTCCACAGGATGATCTACAGTTGGGTCAACAAGTTCAGAACCCATGGGACTGTGCTAAACTTAAATGGTAAAGACACTAACTGACAATCATACTCTGGACGACCAAAATCATCAAGGACACCACCCAACGTTGCTGCAGTCAGAGACTCTGTTGCCCGCAGCCCAAACAAGTCTGTGCGTCGTCGAAGTCAAGATCTTGGAATCAACCGGGAGTCCGTGAGGAGAATTTTGATCTCAGAACTCCACTTGTATCCTTACAGAATACAGATTAAACAAAAGCTTACACCTGCTATGGCAGTGTTTCCCTGACCGACTGATCAGCCGCCGATGTGACCCAGAGTGGTCGCCGCATTCACCGGGCTTGAACCCCCCAGATTTTTATCTGTGGAGATACCTGAAGGACAGGGTGTATGTAAACAAACCCCAGACCATCCCAGACCTGAAGGCAGCAATCACAGCAGCCATAAGAGCGATCCCAAGGGAGGAGTGCGAGCGGCGAACTTTGCACAACGGATCCAAGTGTGTTCGCAGCACCAGGGAGCACACTTGGAGCACATTTTGGATCGCCAGTGACAGAGAGTTTTTAAAGTACAGATGTGAAACTTTAGGACTGTCTGCTACATAGACTTGACATAATGTCACCAAAGTTTTGTGTTGATCTGAGTACAATTTCAAAAGTTATTCGAATTTTGGTGATGAGACTTTTTTTGTGTCACCCTGTATGAAAATGTTCTTTCAAATTTGCATGCACAGTGCGACTGCAGCCCCTACAGCTGTTTCTTCACACTAACTGCTGTCTGTGCGTCCAGGGGTGCAGGTAAATGGCCACCAATACGGGCAGGTCTTGGTGAGAAACGGCCCGGCCAGGTACGGAGGGGTCTGCTCGGACAACTTCACGGACGTGGAGGCGGGGGTGGTGTGTGAGGAGGTGAACTATAAATACGGCATCGCCCTGTGCTGCAGCGCCTTCGGTTACTCTGAGCACCCCATTATCATGTCCGATGTCAGGTAAGAATAGAAACTTTCTCTCTCTGTCTCTGTCTGTCTCTGTCTCTCTCTCTCTCTCTCTGTCTCTGTCTCTCTCTCTCTCTGTCTCTCTCTCTCTCTCTGTCTCTGTCTCTCTCTCTCTGTCTCTGTCTCTCTCTCTCTTTCTCTCTCTCTCTCTCTCTCTCTCTGTCTCTCTCTGCCTCTCCTGTTCGCTGACGATTTTGTACTTATCGCGGACTCCCCTATAGGTCTGCAGAATCAGCTCAGTGTTTTGGTGGAAGAAGCAAGCAAGCTTGGTTTGGTTGTGAATTCTGATAAAACAAAGGTTTTAGTGTTCCGAAATGGTGGTTTTCTTGCCGAACATGAAAAACGGGTATTAGATGGCAAGAGGTAGGAGATCGTGAATGAAAATAAATATATATGAGCAATTTTCCCATCACGATTATCATATAAAACTTTACAACTAGACCTGGTTGAGAGGGCAAAAGTGGGTTTGCTTCAGGTCATCAAGTGTGTAAAAAAATGGGTGATGTTTTGCCGAATGTCTTCTTTAAACTTTTTTATTCCCAAATATCTCCTATCCTCATGTACTCTTGTGGGGCCTCTATGACTGTTCGAATGCGGAAATCATTCATTTACAGGCCTTGAAACGGTTTTTACACTTACCAACTCAGGTTCCCAATGTAATTATCTATGGCGAAACAGGCAGATTTTCTTTATACACCAATGCCAGAATACGTGCAATTACATATTGGTTACGAATCTTGCGAATGGGCTCAACTAAATAGCCTCGTAATGTGTAGAACATGCTGCTACAGTCTGAAGAGAAATATTGGACGCAGGATATACAAACATTGCTGTGTAAACACAATTTTGAAAAATTGTGGAGATTGCAATATGAACAGAATGAGAAGCAATTCCTAAAGGAGCTGCGGAAACGTCTGATAACCGAATATATGTTCAAGTCTGGTACAACTCCCTTGCAAGCAGTGAAAGGTAAGCCTTCTATAGGCAATTCAAATGTGTTTTCAGCCGGGAACAGTATGTGTGCACGATTGATCGGCAAATCCTCAAAGATATATTTGTCCGTTTTCGTGCTGGCTTTAGCGATTAATAATCCACAGACATCGCTTTTCATATGATCCTCAACAGTCTTTTCATATTTATCATGCAATGAAGAAAATGAAGATGAGATTCATTTCCTGTTGAGATGGTCGTCCTACGCAGACATAAGGCAAAAGTATGTCTAATTTGTTTGATCAGCTAAACGTGTTGATATTGCGATGGCGCTGGCATCCGACAATGTCAATACGATAAGATATGTGGCATTGTATTTGTTGCATGCATTCAGAAGAAGATAAGATACCGTCAGCACAACCAGAGTGATGTAAAACAATATGTTGTGATGGGCCAGAGGCCTAAACATATAAAGTATTTCGTTCGTTCGTTCTCTCTCTCTCTCTCTCTCTCTCTCTCTCTCTCTCTCTCTCTCTCGGTTTGGGCAGTGAGGTATGCATATAATTACAGTCAGTTAGGAAACAAAACCTGGTCTCGTCCCAACTACTGGACTCCGAACAAGTTTGCAAGCGATTTATTCGTACACAATACATGCATGTAGTTCGCCGGAAAGGTTCGCGAAGTAGTGGTTCGTCCAGTAAAGAACAGACTTAACTCACAACTCCCTGTCCAAGTTCATCTTTTAAGACACAGTCAAGGGCAAGATGAAAAAACATAAAGCCTGCTTTAGTATCATCAAGACATGTTCCGGCCACATCGCTGCCATTCACAGCAGAATGACAGTAGACAACGAGCGGTGGCGATCTGTGATATCCCAGTTCTGCATGGTAATCGAACGTACTTCGGTCACGGGATGAGCATAAGAGCATGAGGAGATCAGCAATTCAGCATCGCCTCATAGGCTAAACCTAAAGGTTTACAGCACCGCGAGGAGAGTTTTCTGCGCATCCAAACTTTTCGGCACTTGATCATAACGGGCCTCGCCTCTCATTTGAGGGGTGACCATAGAACGCCATTAGGACCAGACAAATGGTCACCATGGTTTTCGATCAGGAAATCAGAGCAAGCAGCTTTCTGATAATGTTCAGCGCTGTCATTTATCTTTTTTTTAACAACATGAAAGCATTAATGATAAATTTACAGGTGATTCTACTTCTCGGTTAACATTATGTTGGTTCAAGTCACTTAAAACTTCCTAAAGATACTTTCCAACAATATTGGAATCATTTCTGCGAAGGCATATATACATTATTGGCAAATCAGAGGGAAGCTAACATTGACGTAGGAACTTGTTCGGGTGCAAGTCATTAGGACTAGAGATCAGGCAATTTACCCTACTGCCTTCAAACACATCACTCAAAGCTATCAGTCTATGTTGGGGTGACCGCCAGTGCATTATGAGACTTAAGATAACTAGCAAGAGACTTGCACTTCTATCATGGGCGTGGAAACCTCTGTGGTCAGTACAGGGAGGAAGGAGAGGCAGGCAGGGTAATGGCAGTGAAGGTAGACTGCAGGGGCTTCATAGCTCACTCGACAATGCAGTTCCTGAGAATCATCGGGACCATGTCAGAGGTCAATGGATGGGTGGCTGGATGGATGGATGGCATTTTTACGGCCTATTAGCCTTTGTATGCTATGTAAGGCCATTGATCGCAAACATTCACAAGAACTGGTTAGAATAAGAATAGGTCAAGTTGCGACTTCCCAAGTTGTTCCCCTCTTACGAATCACTTGGGGAGACGCAATGGGTTAATGCGGGACAGGGTCAGAGATGGAGGCATGTCTTCCAGGAGCTGAATAGCATAGCCGAAGCTCTGTGATCATGGATTCCAGCCAACGAAGGGCGGGGGATGTCTTGCGCCCTGTGGTGATTACTTAGACTGACTTTGTGAAGAAGCCACTGCCTCCTGCCCGCCTGAGGTCAGTGCCCTGGAGTTGCTCAGGCTCTCAACTGACCATCTGCTGTGAATGGGACCTAATGGACAGCTGACTGCTTACCTCAGAGCTTGACATGAGTGTATCAAGCTGTGGGAAACTGCGCAAGTCAACCAGTACGGGAATTAGTGCTATATAGTTATCGTGAACTTTGAAGTCCCAACATTCATCTTTCAAGCCATCAATATGTGTCCAAGATCGTCATCTTGTAGGGACTCCAGTTTTGTAAATGTCATTTCAAACATGTTAAATTTGGCGTTCAGAATGGGTTGTTTTGTTTATGTTGGTGTCTCCTTGAAAGTATTTGATACTACTAATGCTTAAAGACGTATTCCCCCGTACAGCGGTGAGGCATGTTGCTTGCATTGTTTCTCTATCCAGCTATCTGCATTTCTTTCATTGATGTCTGTCTACTTGCCATATGTGCTGAGGCTTTTCTGTCCCAAACATTCAGAAAGAGACTCTCTGTTTAAAAAGAGATTCAAAATCAGTTTTCTGGAAAGTGGGTTGCGCGGCTGTGAACGGACAACGTGACAGACAACAGCGGCTCAGGGCAGGAGAAAGTGCAGAGGAGAGACAGGGATACAATACCATACAATACAACACGATACAAAAATACATTACAACAGAACACAACACGACACGCCATGACAGGACACGACACATCACAACACAGTACAATACAGTACAATACAACACGATACAATTCAGTGTGTGTGTGTGTATGCTCGCGCGCGCGCACGCGTGTGTGTGTGTGTGTGTGCCATTCTGATTTCTTGTTCTCACACGCATGCACACACACACAAACACACACACACAAATACACACACACAAACTCACACACACAAACACACACACACACAAACACACACACACACATGCGCACACACGCACGCATGCACACACCCAGCCAAAGATGGCTCACAAATCCCTTAATACATTTTAATATTTCTTTATAAAATCATGCGCAGTTTAGCGTGTTGATGGAAAGAGTATATGTGTGCCACTGCGGCATCTGCGTGTTCAACAATAGGAGCCCTTGACAAGACGGGCTGGAATCTGCTTATGGGGACAGTGACTTTTGCAACATAAACAAACATCTATTTTTACGTGCCAGGTGCCAAGGACAGGAAGAATCTTTGCTCGCGTGTCCATACCAGTCCAGCTTGACCTACTGCCCCAGTAAAAAGTACGCCTCAGTCGTCTGCTCCAACGTCCCTCCCAGCCAGGGTAGGCTGTGTGTGTGTGTGTGAGTGTGTGTGTGTGTGTGTGTGTGTGTGTGTATGTGCGCGCGTATATGTGTGTGCAGGTGTGTATATGTGTGTGTGCATGTGCACGCGCGCGCGTATGTGTGCATTTTTTTTGTTCACCAGATGCATGAATTTGTGGGACTTGGAGTACAAAGACATTTGCCTTCGAGGCGCACGTGTACGCGAGTTTGGATGAATGGATAATTCGAACTCTTGAAAGTATTGGCGCTACTACTCTTTCTAGATCAAAATTTATTTTAAAGCACTTCTCCTTGTATTGTGAAACCTTGTAAGCCGTCATGAGGGCACTGGTAAGATCTAATTCGTTGATGTTGGGTTTTTTCCTAGACGTCGTTGTTGTAATCTTGATTTCATTTTTGGAGAAAGAAGAGTTTCATTGCTATTGTCGTTTTTGATGCTGCTGCCGTCGTTGTTCGGGGCTCTGACAAACAGGTAAATAAAGTAGACGACGAAGTCTTTGTGTGATAGCCCTCGTGACTAAAGGAGTGACTGACACAGGGACGCCTCGACGTACATATAAATCCGAGTAGATAGGACATCCACCATAGACAAGCTGACACTTGAAATTAAGACCAGCAAAAATGTGAGGCATCGATCCCTTCAATTCTATCCGCATTACGTTGGAAGAATGACAAAATATGAGTGTCATCACGAAATCACCCATGCCTGCTTTGTGCGGCATTTGGAGCAGTCCGCAGAAGAAAGCCCGCACACTTCTCTGACGTTGAGTGTTAGCAGTTGGAAAAGCACACCACATGAATTGATGATCTCTATTGTCGACGCGCGGTTTCGACCATGTATCTTATATTGACATTATATACCATGATGCAAAGCGCTCTTCAGTCCATCGGAGATTGGGTTGGTGCCCGATCATATGGGGTAATGAGGAAACCGGCCTGAGTCGTATATGTGGCTGGTACGAGCGAACTCGCTCAGGAAACAATATAATTCCCTTTACATTCATCTGCACTGCATATTGCATTTTGTCGCCGCACAGGCTACGAACTGCAGACAAACAACTCGGTGATCAGGGTGAAGTACATGGGCGTCTGGGGCTCCATTTGTTCCAACGGTTTTGACGACAACGCGGCCACCGTCGTCTGCCGCGAACTGAACTTCAGAGGAGGCTTCGCCACGCGGCACGTCATCCATTGGGACCATCCCGACTTTGCCGTACTTCCATGGCTCTCGGACCTCCATTGCACGGGTACGGATCCTCAGTGATGCAGCTGGTGAAATGAATGAATGAATGAATGGTTGAATGAATGAATGAATGGTTGAATATTTGAATAAATGGAAGAATGAAGAATAAATGAAGGAAGGAACAAACGAATAAATGAATGAATGAATGAATGAATGAATGAATGAATGAATGAATGAATGAATGAATGAATGAATGAATGAATAAATGAATGAAATCTATGGCACATCAGTCTTTTAATGCTATGTAAGGCCATTGACTGAGATCACTATAGAGCTGGTTCGAGTGAAAGCATGTCAAACCTTGATCTCCCTAGTTATGCTGAAACGTTTATTGGCGCTGCTGAAATGGTCGAAGTCGGAAACATTCGGAACGTCGTTTAGCTAAAGATTACATCCGAATCACGCGGACCGTTAAGATGCATGAAGTACAGTACCGCCGAGCAAGACGTTTGTCACAAAACGCAGATACATTAACGCGGCCGGATCTTAGCATAACTCCCCGGGCGCGAAGTCAGTCAGGCGGAGTGGCGGGTGCGGTCTGAGCTGAGCGCTATCATCGGAATGTCACGTGACTATAAGGCCGAGATTTCAAACTGGGGTACTCTGTCCGCCCGGACAGAGTACCTCGGGCACACTGTCCGCGAATGTTTCCGACTTCGACCATTTCAGCCTTAGTTATTTGCCTTCCACAAATCGAATAGAGGTGCAGCTGAATGATGCTGTAGGGTGAACAGTTTATCACTGACACAAGAAAACGAAATGCATTACACCTGAGCTGGTTCAAGAGTAGAATAGTTGTAATTAGTGCAAGAGCAGTATTGGCAGCCGTGGTGGGGGCAATGAGAGGAGCAGCAGCAGCAGCAGCAGTAGTAGCAGCAGCAGCCACATCTGCCGCAGTAGTAGCAGCAGAAGCAATAGCGGTAGGAACAACGGTGGCAGGAGCAATAGTAACTGGATGTAGAAAGAAGCAAGCATAATACGTGAAGGAAGCAACTATAGAAATGAAGCAACTTCAGCTATAGCAATGGTATTCTGTGTAGTGACCGTAGGAGTAGTCATGGCAACAGTAGCACTAGCAACCGCAGTATCAGCAATGGTAGTGGTGGTGGTGGTGGTAATGGAGGTGGTGGTGGTGGTAATGGAGGTGGTGGCAATGGTGGTGTTGGTGGATGTGGTGGTGGAAGTGGTGTTGGTGGTGGTGGAGGTGGTGGTAATGGTGGTGGTAATAGTAGTGGTGGTTGTGGTGGTGGTGGTGGAAGTGGTGGTAATGGTGGCGGTGGTGGAGGTGGTGGTGGAGGTGGTGGTGGTGGTGGAGGTGGAGGTGAAAGTGGTGGTAATGGTGGCGGTGGTGGTGGTGGCTGTGGTGGTGGAGGTGGTGGTGGTGGAGGTGGTGGAGGTGGTGGTGGTGGTGGTGGTGGTGGTGGTGGTGGTGTTGACGGTGGTGGTGGCAATAGCAGCAGCAGGCAATACTCAGGAAGGCAGCAGAAGCAGCAGCAACAGTGGTAGTATGGTGTGTTGTTTATTCTATGGTGTGGAAATTGTGGTGACAGTCCATATGACACACCTGTGTAGTAGTTGCAGTGAAATCGCTTCCGCGTCTCCGGAGGTACTGGCTCGATAATGTCTACAGTCTTTTTTTCTCTTGAAGGTAATGAGCAGAACCTGGCTCGCTGCCAGAACTTCCACTTTGGGCTCAGGACAGGCTGCACGGATTCCTTCGCTGGAGCATCCTGCTACACACAGTCGGGTAAGAGTGTGCGGCAGTGAAATGGCTGTGCTGTACACGTTTGATTAAGTGTCGTCAGTCGATGCACGTGCTCTCGTTACGTTGGCATCGTCATTGTTTTCTAATGGTGCAAGCAAAAAGTAAGAGGAAATTTCGCGCAACAAATTCACGAATTGGAGAGTTCACTCCCATAGATATTAATTTGAAATTATTTTTCTGCGTCGTTTCTGACCATAGCAGGAGTGGAACAAAAGCACTTAAGGAAAATCTTGACATATTGAGACGAGTGAGTGTGGATAATGCCCCTGTTTTAAAGTGCTGGAAAAGGCGAGAGCACTTGTAGAAATTTCCAGCTATGACTTGAATCCGCTTCGACAGGGCAGCTGCTCAGTAACGTGACGCAATTCAGCGCGGCGTTTTCTTTGAAGTGTCACGTGACTTCGTTCTACGTCAGTCTCGAAGCGAGTAAAAAGGTTTTGATCGTTTTAGAAAACATTAGAAGCCCCATTAGTGCGAGTGTGTGTGTGTACACGTGAGAGCGCGACATAATTAAGGAGTGCGAACGAACCCAACACCAGCATTTCAACTATTACATCCACTACGTATAACACAATTGCTACGACTACTGCAACCGCCTATTCAATTGCTACTGCAGCTGCTACTTCTTCTACGTCTACTACTACCTCTACTACTACTACTACTACCTCTACTACTACTACTACTACTACTACTACTACTACTACCACTACCATCACCATTACCACCACAAGCACCACCATCACTACTCCTACCACCACCACTATCACTCCTACTATCACCACCACCACGACCACCACCGCCACTACAACTACTCCTACTACAACCATTGCTACTATAACTACTACTACCAGTCCTACTATTACCACCATCAACTTTACCACTTCTGCTACAACAACAACTACTACTACCACTACTACTGCTACTACTACTACTACTACTACTACTACTACTACTACTACTACTACTACTACTACTATTACTCGCACCACTCTTACTACCACCATCACTACTACTACTACTACTACTACTACTACTACTACTACTACTACTACTACTACTACTACTATTACTCGCACCACTCTTACTACCTCCATCACTACTACTACTACTATTCTTACTACTCTTACTACTACTTCTACACTCTTACTACCACCATCACTTCTACTACTACTACTACTACTACTACTACTACTACTACTACTACTACTTTACTACTACTTCCACCACTCTTACTACCACCGTCACTACTGCTATTACTACTCTTACTACTACTACTACTACTACTACAACTACTACTACTACAACAAATACTACTACTACTACTACTACTACTACTACTACTAGTACTACTACTCGCACCACTATTACCACCACCACTACTATTACTACTACTACTACTGCTACTACTACTACTACTAAAATTACTACTACGTTTACTACTACAACTCTTACTACTATTACTAGCAATTTACTATTACCACTCCTGCTATCATCGCATTTACTACTACCACCACCACCACCACCACCACCACCACCACTACTATTACTACTACTACTACTGCTACTACTACATGTACTACTAGAATTACTACTACGTTTACTAGTACAACTCTTACTACTATTACTAGCAATTTACTATTACCACTCCTGCTATCATCGCATTTACTACTACCACCACCACTACCACCACCGCTACTGCTACTACCACCACCACTACTACCACCACCACCACCACTACTACTACTACTACTACTACTACTACTACTACTAAAATTACTACTACGTTTACTACTACAACTCTTACTACTATTACTAGCAATTTACTATTACCACTCCTGATATCATCGCATTTACTACTACCACCACCACTACCACCAACGCTACTGCTACTACCACCACCGCTACTGCTACTACCACCACCACTACTACCACCACCGCTACTACTACTACCACCACCACTACTACCACCACCGCTACTACTACTACCACCACCACTACTACCACCACCGCTACTACTACCACTGCAATTACTACTACTATCACCACCACCACTACTACTACCACCACCACCACCACCATCACTACCACCACTACTTCTACCACCGCTACAAGTACTACTGCAATTACTACTACTATCACCACCATTACTCCCACTATCACCATCACCGGTGCACCACCATTACTACTACTACAACCACTACTACTACTACCACCACTACTATTACCACTACGACTATTACTTCTACGACTACCAATATCACCACTATTACTACTACTACTACCACCACCACCACCACCACCACCATCACCACCACCACCACCACCACCACTACTACTACTACTACTACTACTACTACTACTACTACTACTACTACTACTACTACTACAACGACTACTACGACTATTACTACCACCACCACCACCACTAGTACTACTACTGCTGCTACTACTACTACTACTACTACTACTACTACTACTACTACTACTATTCCACCCATAAGCATGGTCACACTCTGGACTAGGTAATCGAGAGACCTTCTGATGGAATTCATCGTGTGTCAGAGGTGACTCGTGCGCTAGAGTCGGACCATTTCTGTGTGTTAGCTCAGTTCGACATGGTCCTACTTTTCCCTGTTCCTGTGTACCGCGTTGTGCGTAACCTCCGTGCCATTGATAGAGTAGTCTTCCGGGCTGACTTTGGCGCGGAGTTGGCTTGCTCTGAGGACTGCTCTGCTGATCAGTACAACGCTGCTCTTAAGGCCGTACTAGATAAGCATGCCCCCGCCTCCAGGCGCAGGGTGTCCTCAAGGGGGCTGACTCCGTGGTTCGGCCTTCTTGGTGATGAGCTTCTCCAGGCCAAGAGAGATCGGCATCGTGCGGAGAGAGAGTGGAGGCGGTCTGGTTTGACTGTGTACGAACAGTTGTACAAGAAAGCCAAGAATTTCGTGACCTTCATTGTTCACAAAGCTAAGTCTATGTTTTACACTACTCAGATCGCTCAAGCAAAACCGAGCAAAGAACTGTATCGCATAACCAATGATCTGTGCGCTAGAACCAGTCCCACCCTTCTTCCCACAGTGTACCGCTCATCCTCGCTCCCTGACGTGTCCTCCAGCTACTTTGTGGCCAAGGTAGAAAAGTTAAAAGATGACCTTGATGCTCAACCCTCTGTCTCACCCCTAGGAAAACCATTCAGTGGCGATCCACTAGAATCCTTCACCCCTGTCACTGAATCAGAAGTCCGCAAGATCTTGTCTAGCTCTGCCCCGAAAACATGTGACCTCGACCCGATCCCAACTCCCCTGCTATTTGAGTGTTTAGATGCAGTGCTCCCCACCCTGACAAAAATTGTAAATGACTCCCTTGCTTCTGGAATTTTCCAGGTTGTCCACAAGGCTGCTTTTGTTACGCCACTGTTAAAGAAACCTACTCTTGACCGCAATGAGCTGAAAAAGTTCTGTCCCGTGAGTAACTTGTCGTTTGTCTCTAAAGGCGCCTACACACGTTACGTTTTTCAAGCTGGTTTTGCTCCCGATCCGGCTGACCGTGCGTGTAAAAAGCGGGTTGACAGCCACACGCAACGATTACACCCACACCGCGAACTGGAGCGATGTTCATTTACGCGAAGCAAAGTCAGAATTTAGAGTTACGTCCCTTCGCTGAGCCATGGATACGACGCTTTCGACGTGTAGGATGTAGGTCTGCGAAGACGCAACGATAAAATCGATCCTCGGACATATGCTTTCGGCGTGTAGATGAATGCATTTGACCTGCATTGCAAATTGTAAAATGTACCATCTTTCACGAACTATTCATGCATTCAACATACAGCTTTGATAAATTAATGCCAACACTCGCTTTCGACGTGAAGGCTGTAGCTGCCTGGCTGTATGCGATGCCGCAACGATAAAAGTCGATCTGCGGACATGCTTTCGGCGTGTAGATGAATGCATTTGACCTGCATTGCAAATTGTAAAATGTACCATCTTTCACGAACTATTCATGCATTCAACATACAGCTTTGATAAATTAATGCCAACACTCGCTTTCGACGTGAAGGCTGTAGCTGCCTGTATGCGAAGCCGCAATGATAAAAGTCGATCTGCGGACACGCTTTCGGCGTGTAGATGAATGCGTTTGACCTGCATTGCGAATTGTACAATGTACCAGCTTTCACGAACTATTCATACATTCAACATACAGCTTTGATAAATTAATGCTGTTCATGGCTTACCTTTTCTTTGGATGGGCTTTTAGTATCCCCAAATACACCTTTTTATGTGCGAAGCGAGGACAAAGTCAGCCATTAAAATTGGCGACTAGTCGCCAGAACGCGAGATCTCGCGTCGCCGGGCATGTGAACCGGTCCGGACGGGGCCGAAAAATAGAGCCAGCCCTAGTCACAAGAACCGTGCCGGATTAGTCCACGGTTTCGATTTTTGACCGGATCGGCAGCAAAACCGGGGGACAACCGGTACGTGTGTAGGCGCCTTAAGTTGATAGAAAAGATAGTTCTCTCCCGGCTCTCTGCACACCTTGCAACCAATCATCTCCTCAGTCCTTTGCAATCTGCATATCGGTCTGGACATAGTACAGAAACTGCTTTAGTGAAAATTGTAAACGACCTCCTACTTTCTTTAGACCAAGGAAGGGTATCTATTCTGACGCTACTCGACTTATCGGCAGCTTTTGACACCATTGATCATGGTCTCCTCCTCAGTCGTTTGGAACATGTGTTTGGCGTTAGTGATTCTGCCTTGCTCTGGTTTTCTTCCTACTTGTCCAACCGTACTCAGACTGTCTCCATCAACAACAGCACCTCCGATCCTGCTCTGCTGCGCTATGGGGTGCCCCAGGGTTCGGTCTTAGGACCGGTTTTGTTTGTTTTATATACCACTCCCCTTGCGGACGTTATGGCAGCGCACTCGGTTCTTCATCACTCCTATGCAGATGATACGCAGTTACAGAAATCTGCTGATCCTCAGGACTTCGATACTCTCATGCATTCAATGCAAGAATGTATCCTTGACATAAAATCATGGATGACATTTAATAAGTTAAAACTGAATGATGAAAAAACAGAGGTTATGGTCGTTGCTTCTCCACGCATATCTTCCTCCATGCAGTCCCCAGAATCCATCACCATTGGCAATGCTACTGTCCCCTTCTCTGATTCAGTCAAAAACCTAGGCGTTACGCTGGACTCCCACCTGACTATGCATGCGCAGGTTCTAAGCATCATTCGTGCTGTCAACCACGAACTCCGTCGCATTAGTTCCATACGGCATTATCTTTCTCAAGAAGCGACCCAAACTCTTGTCTCTGCGTTCATTCTATCCCGACTGGACTATTGTAATGCCCTGCTGTACGGCTGTCCCCAGTATCTCCTGAATAGGTTACAGAAACTGCAGAACAACGCTGCACGCCTGATCCTCAGAGTCCGCAAGTCTGATCACATTTCCCAGCACCTTCAAGCACTGCACTGGCTTCCGGTCGAGTCGCGCATCAAATATAAAATTGCATGCCTATCCTTTAGTGCATTCACGCATACAGGACCCGCATACCTCACAGACATGATTCAGACATACACACCAGCCAGGACACTCCGCTCCTCGGCAGACACCTCTATTCTCTGCACTCCAAGAGTCAACACCAAATCTTTTGGCGAACGCTCTTTTTCTTTTTCTGCTCCTCTCGTCTGGAACTCTCTCCCTGTCAGCCTTCGTCACTCTACCTCGCCTGACTCTTTCCGCACAGGCCTGAAAACGCACCTCTTCTCAGTTTCATATACATAATACTCCCCCCCCCCCCCCCCCCCCCTTTGGACTGGGCTTCGGTGACTATTCCATGCCTGTACGCTTACTGCAACTCATGTGCTAGTTTTGGGTGTCCACATACATGCTTTATGTACCGTCTTGCATGTTATTCAATTCTGTTTGTATGGACTTGCATTAATTATTGTTTGTTTGTGTGCTGATGTCGTGCATTCTGCGGATCATGTTTATGTACTCTGCTTTATGTGTATAGTTATATGGTTAATCCTGTTGATATTGTTTCCGTTGAGAATGCTGTGTGCGGTCATATATGCTGTTGATATAATTCATGTCTTCCATGCTCCTTTCGTATGTCGTTATATTGTTTGTCCTGCATCGGGTATTGTTTGCCTGTGTGCTATTGCCATGTTCGTTGCTGGTTGCTCGTGTGTATCGTGCCTTGTGTGTATGACTTCATTGTTTCAGTTACATCGTCTTGTACGGAGTGTTCTCTTTCTGCGTATTTGTGCCATATGCGATGGGCTTTCATCCGTTCCGTGCTTTATATGGGGGCCCATGGTTGGTCCTGTTATTGTTTGGCTTGTGTGTTGAAGCCATGTACGTGTGCCGTGTCTTATTGGTTTATTGGTTTCGCCTGTGTCAAGTTGTTGCTGTGGTGTGTTGCTTTGGGCTTGGCCTGCTTGTGTGCTTATGCATTGTATGTGTACTGTGCATGATTTTGCTTTACTTGTGTCTGGCATTATTTATGTTTCATGTCTTTCATGCCTGTAAAGCGCTTTGAGCATGTAAATGAAAATGCGCTGTATAAATAAAAAAATTTTTATTATTATTATTATTATTATTATTATTATTATTATTATTATTATTATTATTATTATTATTATTATTATTATTATTATTATTATTATTATTATTATTATTATTATTAGTAGTAGTAGTAGTAGTAGTAGTAGTAGTAGTAGTAGTAGTAGTAGTAATATTGCTACTACTACTACTTCTACTACTACTACCACTACTACTACTACTTCAACTATTACTACTTTTACCACTACTACTACTACTACTACTACTACTACTACTACTACTACTACTATTGCTACTGCTACTACTACCACTTCTACCTTGGAACACTTGACGCAGGTCGAGAATTCCGACTGGGCAACGCTACGGGCAACTCAGGCCGCATTGAGATTGCAGTGGACGGAGTGTGGGGGACCGTCTGCGCGGACTTCCTGGACGAAGTCTTGGCAGACATGTTCTGCAGGTAACTACTGAGGCCCGTAACTCTTTATGAGCACTTTTTGCAAGATTTCGGCTCTGTCTTAAGATCTATTGTGAGCAACAGCTGCAGATAACAGTTTTACTGCGCGGTGTAAGCATGATAGCTGCTCTATTCTGTAAACGTGTAGTCCACTGCGTGTTTGCGATTTCTCCAGTGTACTTTATCTGCAAGCTCTACATGGAAGGAAAATACTTATCACAAAGTTTAACATAGTCAGCTCCTCAACCTCTACCCGACTATTAAAACCCTGTCCTTTTTACCGGCAAGCAAGCTTTGGCGTTCGATTATGTGCAAGGCGCAGTGCCGTGGTTCAATCCCTGGGAGGAGAGAAATCTGGATTATTAATTTCTCTCAAGGTGGACTCTTGCTGAACAAGCCAACAATGACGTACATTGATATACAAGCTACACTGATTAGCCACTGCAGGACAGGAATTTATCCGATGATTTTCCGGAGGAGAGTCTACACTAATGGACTTCGCAAAAACAAACGTGCAAAACAACCTCCCAGACTTTGGAACTGGCTGAGCATGTCTGACCAAATCTCTAAAAGCTGACGAGCAGCGCATTGTAGGACTTTAACAGCTTCGATGAGCTTTTCTGAAGAGAATCTTCGTCAATGACACAGACACATACTTCAATTCAATGCAGTTACTTTATTTAATGAGGGTTAACACTTGTGCAATAAATGTCCATCTTCCAGTGTCCCTCCAAATAAAAATCATTGTGACAATAAAGACGACTGAAAATTCTCTCTCTCTCTCTCTCTCTCTCTCTCTCTCTCTCTCTCTCTCTCTCATCAACAGGAGCGAACGTTTTATGGTTTATAGAACATTTAAGTTGTCCTTTGATTGCGAAAGCTATCTTAATGGTATTAACATAAAGAAATTTAGAGACGCGTTTATAAGATTCAGGTTGGGAGTAAATGTCTTACATATTAATCAACGATATAATAGAAATAGTGAAATAACCTGCCCATTTTGCGCTGATGTGGAGGAAAATGAGAAGCATTTTCTAATTCATTGTCCAGCATATAACAACTTGAGAATTAAATACATAGCCAAGTATATCATCCCAGAAAGAATGGGATGTCGTTATTTGATCGATGGAATGGATCCATGGAAGAACAGAGATGTAGCCATGTACGTGTTTTATGCCATGAATCTTCGAAACCTGTTGACTAGTGAAGAATAGATGTCTGCACAGATTCGGAGCCATGGGCCCAGGACCATTAGTGTTAGCAGAGTCGTTAAGACGTTGTGCAAATACGCAAGAGTCACGACACGGAAACATGGCGTAAGCTTATCTTATCGCAAATACACATTGAGTATTTCATGTTCAACCACCGCCTAGCATTGGCTCGTATTCTCGTATTAACGATTGTATCCCTTAATAGCTATTTTAATCACGGCATCGACTGTCACTTGTACCTAAGGTTGACATGTCAGAAAGATGTACAGAAACGTCGAATACAGCAAACATAGAAAATCCTATTTTAAGATATGTACATAACCTTTGTTTTATGTTTTACCGTTGCCTGCAGACTGACCATGGGATCATGTTCTGGAATCGGATAGCTAGTAGCAGATCCGTACTGTAACAACTATTTTTACCTAACTTTTTTCTCCTGTTACATCGTGAATGGAAAGGACTTGGATGATATGTCTATCTGCAGATGATGGTTAACGTATAAAGTTTTCATGTTATTATGATGGCGCAACCACAATCCTATTCAACCCAAGGTTCAATCCTTGCCTCTGTGATGTATTGATTTTACATATGTATATACATTGCAAGTTATATTTCCTTTCTTGACGGGTCGTCGGCCGCAATAAAGCAATCAATCAATCAAAATCTCTCTCACTCTCGCTCTCTCTCTGTCGCTCTCTATCTTTCTCTCTCTCTATCTCTCTCTATCTTTATCTCTCTCTTTCTCTCTTTCTCTCTTTCTCTCTCTATCTCTCTCTCTATCTCTCTATCTCACTCTATTCCTCTATCCCACTCTATCTTTCTCTCTCTCTTTCTTTCTCTCTCTCTCTCGCTCGCTCGCTCGCTCTCTCGCTTGCTCCCTCGCTCTCGCTCGCTTGCGCTCTCGCTCGCTTGCTCTCCTTTTATCAATCTTTCGTTCCATTGCGTTTTCTCTCACACACACCCCACTCCCACCCTCTCACCTCCTCTCATTCTTGTTTTTTTAGGTAGAGTTTTCAATGACTTTTGAATAATTGAAGATTCGATTAATCTGTTACAGAAATAAATAGAGAGTTCCATACTCAGGCTTGGATGCGCTTTTTGATCAAATCCACCCGGAAATACCAAACTGCGTTAGCAGTGGTGATACGGGAGAGATATCTCACCGATCTTGTTTCCCCACTACTGGCTGAGTCATTGACTGACACGCATGTAGACGGATTCGGGTATGAATAATTACAGAGTTGATATTTAATCTGATCCCACTGGCCATAGTGCTTCCTAGCTGCAGGCAGTCAAAGCGATAGATCCACTGACGTACATGAATATGCCGACAGAAAATAAGCAGGCGGACGAACTGATGAATACACGGATGGAGCAACCGAGTTTACCGAAAAATGGATTGTCACGCTTTTAGTCGTGAGTTATACGATGAGTAAGCGGATGAAGTCCTGTACGACGAGGCGGATGACTAGGTAGATGGAGGTAAGAACGTATGGGTTGACATATTTGTGTATGTAAGTCGGCGGGTTGCGTAGATGGAAGATTCAAGAATGGCGGTCGAACGAAGACTGGTGGATGGATGGACGGGTGGATGGACGGATGAATGAATGGATAAATGAATGGAAGGATTGATGATGGATGAATGAATAAACAGATGGATAGGTGGATGATGGGTGGATAAATGGGTGGGTGGGCGACTGTATGAATGGGTGGATAAAAGGTGGGTGGGTGGATGAATAAGTGGATGAATAAAAAGTAAAACCAATCCCTCACTTATAGACGTTTTTCTCTTTTTCGACCTTACAAATGATGATGGACGCCGTCTTCTTTTTCAAGACTCCTCAGGTTCACGGGGGGCCGGGCGTTGGAGTCGGGTTCCTTCGGCGCGGGCTCGGGTCCCTTCACCCTCATCGAGCCGTCCTGTAGCCCCGAGTCCACCTCGCTGTCCCAGTGCACAGGCCGGTGGAGGGACCCCAAGCCCCCATACTACTGCAACACCCACCGTAAAGATGCCGCCATCCAGTGCTTCAAGGACGGTCAGCATGCATAGCCACATTTCTTGCATTTCGAGGGCGCTGTTTTCACTTTGCCCGACAAACCAGGGGCGCGTTCAGGTCTCTCTTCGCAGGCCTGCGCAGGGCTACATTTCACTTACCAAGTCGTTCAGGCTTCGCAGTCCTGTCGTTTAAGGCCGAGTGTAGTTGAGTGCCAACTACGCTGCGGCTTCGCAGTGCCTGCGGAGTGGAAGCCTGAACGCAGCTCTGGCTTCAGTCTATGAAACAAATGTCGAGCAGTCTCACCGGCAATGTAGTCAGGGAGCTGTCTTTTTGTGTGTGTGTGTCATTATACAAAAGTAAAAGATGAATTATGTGTGCTATAGAGAATTTGTAGTAAAGATTGAATTAGTTTGTGGTAGAAAAATGTGTCTCTCTCTCTCTCTCTCTCTCTCTCTCTCTCTCTCTCTCTCTCTCTCTGTGTGTGTGTGTGTGTGTGATTGTTATGCATTGAACCTGACGTTGTCCGTGGCATGGCCTCCCTTAATCACACAGTAGCGAACACCGTTCTGCCTTGTTGTGTTGAGCAGATACTTTGTCTCTTCCTTTTTTGGCTAGTGCTTTTCAAACCGAGTCCAAAAATACTGGCATACGTCTTCTTAAAAACTGGTCCAGGACTTCATGTACGGAAATCCTTTGGTTTTCTAGCGGAGAGTTGAATCAGCGACGTGACGATAGAGGTCTTGGCAGTGGGTTGGTTGAATGAGTATACTACTATAAGAGAGAAGCACATTATTGAAAGAGCGTTTTGGGGAAACCTGTAATGGTATTGTGCACCGAGAGATCAAAGTTCACATTATATTCGACCATCCATGGCAAACCCATCATGATTGGGTTTCAACTTTATGGACAGATGTGTGGCGGCCCGGGAAAACCAGTCGAAAGTTGCTGGACGTAATTTTGGGACACAGGTCAAAATAGGTGTTATAGATCTCCCTGATAATAATAAAAAATATTCACATTTATTAGTGATCTGTTATGTCATATGTTATACCGCAATGTAAACGTGCTGTGTATGCACGTTAAACCATGTCTTTCCGATGTTTTCCGAATCACCTGTGTCTGCTTGCTGTAAGAAAAATATCGTCGATCTGTTCTTCGATCGAGGTGTTGACATCGCGGATCACATGATCATGCATCATCACAACACTGTAACCCTGTCATAATAGATAAATTATAATGGGAAAGCTCTTTTCAAGGGACACAACTCTAAACTGACCTCGGATAAACATATACAAAGTATTTGTGTGTGCAGACATGGTATGTTGCGACTATCTTACGACGTGAGCCGCTGCTATCGAGTTGGTCATGATTTTTTAAAGTCGGACTTTCAAGATCTCTCTGTTTTCTCGTTTTGTGAATTTGTTGACTTTTGAGACTATTAAATGTCATATCTGTGGTTCTTCATAGGATACTTGCACGAAAGAAACTAAAATGAGCTGAGGAAAAAGAATAAATATGACAAGATATCAAAATCTAAATGTTTGACCGAAAAAAGGGTTTACACTGATTACCACACAGATGCATTAGGTTGCGGAAACATGACCAAAAAAAGGCCTGACTTGTGTTTAGGAGATCAGATTGAGGTTGCGGACACCATGTTTGTGCGTGTGCGTTTTTTAAGAAATGCCATGTATGCAGTCGATTCAGTTAAACATTAACCAACATTGTTCTTTCGCTGAAAATACTTTTTAAAATACGTAAATAGTGCTCATAGGGAAGATGAGACAGTTCGTAATTTGTTGTTTACTTACAATGTTGTCCCCCTTATTCTTCTTTTTATTCCCACAATTAAAACAAGTTTATGGTCAGCAGGAAAAATATGGTCGGTCGAGATACCATAACCACTACCTTTTGTTTCGCCATTAGAACACACACAATGAAAGGTCAACGTCGGGTCTGTAGTCCAAAGGTTACAGCGTTCCCCCGCTGTCCCATCCCGTCTCCCTACGCGATTCGTAAGAAGCGAATATCTAGTAGTACGGTGACTTGATTAGCGTTTACTGCAAACTGTTCTAAAGATGTTCGTGTTTAGTGGCCTTACACAGCCTACAGGGGCTGATAGTAAAACACCAACCAACCAACCGATCCCCCGCTGTCATTTCGGACTATTGGTGGAGGTGTTCGAAGCTGCGCTGTTCCTAGAGCTGCATCCTCGTCCTCGAGCAAGGGGGTGGTTCTCATTGCTTCCCCTTACCCAGGAGTGCTAACGGGTACCTCTGAGGGCAGTGATAGCGAAATGGTGTGCTATTGATCCTATATACGGCCGAGAGCCAGCATCGGGTTGCAATATTCCACATGGAGTGGGGTTGGCGCTGGTACTTGACCGTGTGCATCCAATCTGTGTTTGTCGTTAGCTGCCGGCAAAGGGGATGACTGTGGCCCATCGATCGGGGGGTAAAAGTGTAAAGCGATTTGAGCTCCAGAAATGAGGGACAATTCGCTACATGAAGCTATACGTTATCTCTTATGTATGGAGCACCGGCGGAACTCGCTGCGTTAGAAACGATTAAAACTGGGCTCTTCATTTGACGACACTGCGTAATGACAATCTCCCCCATTGCTTTCACTCAGTGCGTCTGTACGGGTCGTACAAGCCGGCCTACGGGAGAGTGGAGATGCGAGTTGGGGGCAACTGGACTGCAGTGTGCGACACCAACTTTGACGACAAAGCTGCCGGGCTGGTCTGCTTGGAGCTGGGATTCGCCTACGGCAAGAAGCAGTGCTGCTCCGCTCTTGGAGACGTCGACGTCTCGCAAATCGGCGTCAAGCTGACCAGCTGTCCTGCTGGTGCCACCTCCCTCTCCCAGTGTGAATATTCCATGAGTGCCCAGAGCGAGTGTCCGAGCAAAACCTATGCGTCTGTCTTCTGTTCCAGTGCCCCTTTCGTCACAAGTAAGGGAGAGAGAGAGAGAGAGAGAGAGAGAGATAGAGATAGATAGAGAGAGAGAGAGAGAGAGAGAGAGCAAGCACATGGACACACAGACGCATGGACACAAAATACACACAGACATATAAGAATGTACACACAATCAGTGAAAAAGCCAGACAGAGTGAAAACGAAAATGTCTTAGAACAGCAGAGAGAGAGTCAGTCAGTTAGGTAGGCAGGCAAGCAACTGGAAGGCAAGACGGCTGTACTTCGGACAAATGGACAGACCGACTGGAGGGCATGCTGGTGTCACAGTCTCGTTTCGGCCTTGAATTTCTGTGGATTTTGGGACAAAAGTATCTCTTACACAATGCACAAAATTAAGTGATTCTGAGTGAGAGAAAGGGCGATGAAAATAGCGAGGTACATTTAACTAGGCCTGGAGTATTTGAGTATACTGGCAGTATTTAATTTACGTTAAGTCAACCTCCGAACAAACTCGCAATGAAAAATTATGGTGCTAAAGTAGGGCAGTTTATGATACATGTACACTACAAATCGGGTCGCATAACATATTCTTGTGTGTGTATCATTGAAATAAAAGTTATGTTCAAAAGTTCAGTCAAGGTTCTGACAGACATATGACCTGACAGACGAGAAACACACACTCTGGCAGAGACAGACATACAATTCGATGGACAAAAGAACAAGTGAATAAGCATTTGAGAACGACACTTTCGTGTGCACACGAATACGTTGTGATCAGACATGACAAACGAGACTAACATCACTGGAAAGAGTTTCGAGTAAACATTCAACAGAGTCGTCAATGGGCGTAGTAATACGTCATTTCCTGTAGTTTCACATGGGATTCAACAAAAATCCTATTATGAATCCATTTTATTCTGGAAAATGAATTCGAACTGAATAATGGTGTGGTTAATAACTCTGATCTTGTCATTCGTGATATCTCGTCTGTTTTTCTCTGCCGGGTCACAAACACAGACATTAATGTCATGCATTCTCCTGCTCCCAGAGCCTCTTCAGGTGCGCTTGTACAGAAATTATGCTGGCGGACCATCAAATAAGGCCCCCTACCACGGAGCGATCGAGGTCAAGGTCTACGACACCTGGGGGCCCGTTTGTGACGTGGGCTGGACGGACAGGGAGGCCAACGTCGCCTGCAGGATGCTCAACTTCACAGGGGGCGTGGCCTTCAACGGGTCGTCCCTGTCCTACCAGCCCATGCTGGCTGGCGGTTTCTCCTGCAATGGCTACGAGACCAGTCTGGCGTCTTGCACCTACAAGACACTCCCCGAGGACACGGGCTGTCACTACCCCATACAGAACGCAAAGGGCCAGTCGATGAGACGGGCAGGTGCCGGAGTTCTATGCTACAGGACAGGTGTGTTGAGGGACATGGGTGGTATTAGTAGCTCTGCATTGAGAGATCGAAACGACAATAACGGACAGTAAAGACAAGGGTTGGGGCGGGATCATATTCGATATGTTACAACACAAAACCAGTTCTTTTTTCTTTGAAGTGCTTTTGACTTTAACGTGTATTCAAAAATATGGGAGAACAATATTTTTAGAATTATGAAAACGTGAATATTGACCCCTCCAAAAAAGTTAGGTGCATCTAAATATCTGCATTCTTTTAATTTACTTTTTTAAACAGAAAAACGCACGAAATGCCACGAGACTACTTGTTTTCTTTGTATAACATTTCCTTCGTCGAAGCTTTCTCCTGGCGTGCATATAAATAGTAACCAATCAAATTCGCTGGATGTGGAAGCAAGAGGTATTCATTGTTCCTTTAATGAATATGCCTGACCAGATTTAACACGACTACAGGGATATACGACGCTTCAAAATCACCTCCTTTAGCTTCGTTCTTTTTTTTCTTCCATAAATCAATCACAACATTTTTAAAGATCGTGCTTACATACAATTACAGCTAGAATCATTTCAAAAGGCAATAATACATAATAGAAATGAGAACGCAGGGGCATAAACAAACAAAATCTCAAAAGTCTTCATTCGAATCCTGTCTACGTTTTGCTCATTGCTTTATGCAAATGACGTAACGTAACAAGCGACTGATTTTGCGTGGCAGGGTTACTTACATGAAT